>QGOI01004839.1:0-11278 GCA_003313885.1 Boletus sp. MG55
GGGGACGGATGGGAGAGCAAGAGTGCCTGTATGCGCGCGAGGTCGTAGGAGATGTCCTTGTATGGATAATGCACGTACCGTGAGATCATTGTGTATAGCATGGCCAACGAGTACTCGATCCTTGATCAGGTCTGCCACCGTTTGCTGGACTTCTTTGAATGTCTTAGCTACGGACGACCATATCGGCACAATCAGTTCCGCTTGGTGTACTGATGTTTCCTACGACACACATACCTGAGCCAGCCAGATCAGTGCTTCGGACCCCACTCCACTGGGTGCGATAGTCGACAACCCTTTCGCGTTGTCGTACGAAGAGGTCGAGGATCACGGCGCCTGTGTAGTTGACAATGCTGACGCGTGCGAGGGAGGACTCGTTGCCGTCGATGCCGACGCCAACCATTTCACAGTCGAGCGCGAGGTATTTACCGGGGCTACCAAAGAACAATGAGATGCCACAAAGCAAGCGAGCTTGTGTGTATATGGGGAGGGCTCACGCAGTCTGGGAAGCATTGTGCTCTACTTTTCCAAGCACCATTCTCCGTAACGCCGCAATGGACTCGCCATTCTTTACCTCGGTAGTCTCGAGGTCGATGTGTTGATTCGGGCTGTCCGAGTCACGTCGATTTGGCGGTACAGATGAAGTATTGCGAGGAAACGAAGACGTCGTGTCGGAGAAAGACGCTCTTGACCCGTCACGATCGATCTTGCGCCGCTTTCGTGGGTGACCATTTTGAACCAAACCCTGAGCGAATGAATGAATCTCACGCGTATCGATACTCCGTGACACTCACTTTCTGCAGTGCAAACCAGTTTGACGACGGTCTGGATCTGCGTTTGTCAGATGGAATAAAACAAAAGACAAGCAGACCTCGTTACTTTGTGCCAGACAATGTCATTTCCGTCGAAGAGATGGTTCCGATCTCCGACAGTCCTTCCGATACTAATAAATGCATGCGGTTTTGCTCGCCACTCGCAGCATCCACCGCGACTGCTTTTCGGACGAAACCTAGTGACAAACATGCCCAGAAGACCCAAGTCAGGCCCCCCGTATACAGACATACCCAAGGAAATATATGTCGTCGTTACGAACCCTTGGGAAACAAACCCAAATCCACGCCTGCGTACTCTACGCGACTTTAATCGAATCGCGTGGTGGGCACAATTTGTCCTTCAGCAAGCCGGACTGGGTGGGGGACGTATCGCGACAATCGAATGCATTTATTCTATGGGTACCGTGAGTGTTCCGTATTGGTCTCGACGCATGATTGATATTCGTGTACGGGGAGACTGACACTCTGCTAATGGATCTCCCTTTCTACTCCGTATCTCGTCGTGATAGCGTGACGAGATAATCATCCAATTCGAAGCAGGTACTGATATAATTCCGCTCCTTGGCGAGCACCGGTGGGCAAATTTTGCAAAAGGCTGCTCAAATCCAAATGACCGTCTCTCAACGTGTGTATTCATTTACAATTGGAAAAATAATGGCGACCCTTCAAACCGTAAGTAGATCCTCCCCTCGTGTCGAATGCTGATGGCCCAACCGGTGGGCGCTTTCAGATAATTGGAACGAGAATTTTCCCACTCGTCCCGCTCTCAACGATGTGCCCGCCAAATCTCCGTACCCACCACCATCGTGGACCTCCCCACCATCAACCCTCACCAGTTTCGTTCTTCCCATTCCACATCCGCCAATCCACCTTCCAATACCCAACAATGGGAATAATCCAGACCAGCTGCTGCCCCCTTGCACGGTGACGCCATCACCGGCACCCCCAGAACAAGAGGACCAACGGGAAGGCGGAGAGAAACCTGTGGCACAGGATCCCGTGGTGAGAAGATTCCCCCCCTCAGTAGTTTATGATGTTCTTGATGATACCACTGGCAGTCCGAGTCCACCAATCTTTTCACGCCATACGAGCCGCATTCACAACACCCGTCTCACGCAAAGTTTCTCAATCGGAAACAAGTTCGATGTGACGACGCATCCTCGTCCCGGGCATCACCACCACCTCCCAAATTTATCAAGAAACTTGATCCATATGAATTGGGTAAGGGTTTACCTCTTCGTCGTTCTATTCATCTCATTACGGCTTGCATAGATGAGGATGCCCTGAAAATACTCCACTCACCGGACGACGCTCAAGAGGAAACGAAAGACGTGGCACCTACAGTCCCCCGAGCAAGTCCGGGCTATCGACCTTCAATAAAACTCGAAGCCGAGATAAATGGCTCTCTTCATCGTGGGACTGCCACAGCGTCACCATCACTAGTGGCCGCCATCAAAAGAGAGTGCGAAGAGGATGTGGTCACATCTTTAGGTACGTTATGTTGACTTTACTCAAGAGGAAACGAAAGACGTATAGCATCCCAAACCGCCCCCTAGCAAGTTCAAGTTATAGACCCTCAGCAACACTTGAAGCTGAAATAAATGCTTTTCTTCAGTGTCCGAATGCCACAGCGTCATCCTCACCGGTTTCCATTAAAAGAGAGTGCAGGGAGGACGTGGTCACATCTTCAGGTATGTCATATTAACTCAAGAGCAAACCAAAGAAGTGGCGCCCATAGCATCCCAAACCGCCTTCCCAGGAAGTTCAAGCTATCGACCCTCAGCAGCACTGGAAGCCGAAATAAATGCTATTCTTCAGCATCCGACTGCCACAGCGTCGTCGACACCAGTGGCTGCCATCAAAAGAGAGTACGAAGAGGACGTATCGACATTTTTGGGTATGTCGTGTTCGTTTTCATCTCTGCCCTACTCCAACTCGCTCTTCATGTTCGACTGATCTAATATCTTTTGGTCTTGAACACATGTAGGGGAAAGGAAGAGGATCAAGATCGAAGAATTCTAGGTAACTATGAGGCGATGTCTTACATTCTCTTTCTGCCTCCTTGCACAGGTTTGCCATGTCCATCACAAGTGTCTCCATGGTATAATTATTTGATCGACTGTTGTAGTGTTCTATTCAGTGTAACGGCCGCTGTATGAATGAAATGAAAGAGTCTCACGTGCGAACAAACGAACATTGTACGGAACCAAAGGAGAAGGTCGGACAGACAGACGCTGTATGAAGGAAAGAAATACTGTCATTACTTTCGTCCAGTTCTGCGTGTGGAATGGTGTACAATGCAGCTTCCACAAGTACTTCATTTGATTCAGCGGCTCAATAAAAATACAAAAAAGAGAGGAACCATTATGAAAGGTGGATAAGGGAACACGACAAGCTATCCACGTTTGGAACAGGGAAGCAACATTGCCGCTAGACTTCCGAACAACAAGGGTACCTTGGTGACAGGCCCAACCCACTTTGGAAATTTGCCCATTCCTGCCGCCTGGAGCCAGGAGAACCAGCTACCAGCTTCCACTGCGCCCCCCCAAAAAAGCCTTTGCAACCAAGCAGCTGCCGAACCTACAGCATAGGGTTGAGCTTAGAATGTGCACTTCTATGGTTTCAACGCACCTTTGACTGGTCCTGCACGTCCGAAGCCAAACAACTCTAGGAAAGGCCCAAGTATCCAGTCTTCCGAAATGGGCAGGATGACAACACAGAATACGAGAACAGGGAGGAGCTGGGGATGTTGCTCGTTGATATCGCCTAGTCGACAGGATTCAAATCATCCACAGCAAGGAAGGAGGAATTGACATACCGACTGCGACTGTGAGTGCATGGACATGTGGCTTCAAAGCGGATAGGTAAGTTAGAACGACCTCTTCCTCAATTCCGTAACGTGAAGCAAGGTTTGTCAGTGCCAACGTGATATCTTCCAAAATCTTGTCAACCATTTTCGCTCTTTCAGCGTGGCCAGGCGCTTTGTCAGGAGGAGGAATTTCTTTTAGGTCATTCACTATCTCCATGAAAATGACCTCAAGCTCTTCGGTCAGTATATCAAGGGTGATATGATGAGCATCCAGAGCGTCTTCGATGCTGTTGCGAAAAGTGGCGGTGGCGCTGACAATGTGATTCATGGCAGAGGTAACATCAGTAAACTTGGTAGACTTGAAGTGTGAGGCTGCGCTCTCGAGCAAGTGGGGAATGTGTTCCCGCAAATTTTCCTCGTATTCCTTCGCCGTTTCCCAAAAGTCTGACAGCGATCGCTTGGATGCCACAGAAGCCTGGTCTGCACCCGTCATGCAAAGAGCCGATGGGAGGGTTGCATCTGCCGTTCGGATGAGAATCGGATAAAGTTTAAGTTTAGGAAAATACTCGAGTACTTTGGATGCTCTCGATAATGTAAGAAGGACTCAGGAACGCTGCACGAACATAAGTGCACCTCTCGATCTGGACGGCTGGGGTACTCACATGACCATGAGCCTGCCTTGATTGCATCTGGTGAACGAAAGGCTGAAATTAAAAACTTTGCGTTTGAGAGTATGGTAAGGATCCTACCGCCGGAACCGTCCGCAACTCCATGGTTCGTCTGTACGTCTGTGTCTGTACTACCGCTATCCAGTGTAGTACCAGTTGGCAAAGAAAGACATTGAAGGACGTGGGCAAGAATGGGCAGGGATGACAGGAAAATTCGCATAACAATCCTCGCTTTCGCAGCTGCAGCAAGTAAACAGAAGTAGAAATGGTCGTTTGCGCATTGTACACCGTCTGTCGAAGTTCAAGCGTGAGAACTATACAGCACATTGTCAAATCTCTAATTTCAGGTCGCGACTCAGATCACTTGGCATGAAAGGAAAGCGAGATATTATGGCGTGACGCCACATCTCTGGGAGTCCGAAATAGCATAGACACTTGGAGGTACCTACTGGAAGGTAGTGATAAATAAGTACATCAGTTAGGAGATGATCATATCCGAGTCCATCATGATGCGAAATAGTATGTCTATAATCTCTCATACTCGAGATGCACTAGTCGTCCACACGCCGCTTCTTGTGGGGGTGTTGTACATACGTTTCTGCTGTAATCACTCTGAATCTCTGCTGCTTTCCCGCTGTCAGCATAGAGGAACAATCGCTCTCGCGAGATCCATCCGGCCCCAACGCCGCGTTAGTAGCCAGCGACGTGACCCCAGCGTAGTTATCTGCAGATTCTAGTAGCGGGTTTAGGAACACATCGATGCTATCGTCGTATCGCTCAAGTGCCAGCTTACCTTCCTCGAGACGAACGAACCGAACTCGTGGTTTATCCAAGAAAAATGCACGATAAAGTTTGTCCGCTTCCTCGGCACCAAGGCTGTGCACTCCTTTGTCTCTCTCGCGAACGACGCCTTCAGGCCAGTTGGAGATTGTGTAACCTTGCTTCTGGAGCTCTCCTTCGAGGGTGGACCACGGGAGGCGATCTTTGGGTAACCTGAAGCCGATTTCTCCTGTATGCGTGGTGGTGAACTAGTTGAACACGTGTTTCATGCGATGATATAACTCACGAAGCATGTCGATAAGTTTTTGTTTAATTTCATCGATCTTTTGGGTCTTTCTAGGGTCCCTGTTTCTTGTGTATCGGAAGACTGAGGTCGAAGGTTCTATTTGGGAAGCAGGCCTGTAGCAGAGTAATGGGATCAGGTCTGGAATCGAATCTCTTGTAAAATATCCCTCCACAACAAATAAAATTTGATGCTGTTGCCCAATACAAGAGGGATGAAATTGTCAAGCAATCATGAGAAAAGATACTGACATCACGTTCTGACTGACATCTGTTATCCTTTCTAAACCAGTGCATGAACTGTTCGGTATGCCCTGTGGTAAATTTGAAGGGATGAGGTGGCAAGGGACGCGAAGCCCGTTTGAAATCGCGAGATCAAGCTTCAAGAAATGGTTTGACATCCATACGTGGAGAATGGATGAGCATCCGTACCAATTTTTGTAGCCGGAACTCGAATGCATGCTGGCATTCATCGGGCCCGAGAGAGGTGTCTAGAATGATGAATCGCAAATCCATTTCATCTGACATGGAAGATGATTCTAATGAAACAGATTCGTGCTGATTTTGATTCTGTATTGGGAGGATCGGGGGTGACCTGGGTATCAAAGAGCTGGTAGGGTGGGCTGGTGTAAACAACTTTCAAGAAGGGTCAGCAGGCGAGAGGAACATGGCTTCAGGCAATCGCTCACGCCATGATCGAGATCCAACACTTGTTCAGTCCTGGAAATGTTGAGAGAGTGAGGCGGAGACAGATGGGGGAGGGGCATTTGCACGCATTGCGTGGCGTTGCGTTGCGCGTCGAGGTCACCGTGGTCTGTCTGCGAGAGTGGTACGAGCTAGTGGTGAGTATGATAGTACTGAGACACAGCTGGCGAGAGTCATTACCGTGACCCGACTCTCGACGGAATTCAACGAAGGTACCCGCCACAAATATATATTTCCATCCCATCCTGCGGATGCCACAAATTCACCAGAGGGAGAAAAGCAAGTCGCGCTTACTCCTGTCAAATGCTGTAGGTGTTGTCCAATGGGATCACTAGTTGTGGTATCCCAGAAACGAAGAGTGTGGTCCCAGGACGCACTCGCAAGGATCGATCCATCTGGAGAAAGGGAAATGGTGCGTATAGGTTTGGTATGGCCAGTCCAGGGATGCCCGATCTGTTGTCCCGTTTCGGAATTCCAACAGCGAATTGTTTTGTCGTAGGATGCAGAGAAGAGTCGGCTGCCATCACGTGACCACAGCACACAACGCACCGACCATTCGTGGCCATGCAAAGGACCAAGGAAGAGCCGGCCGCTCTTGACATCATACACGCGGACGTCGTCACCAGTGCCACACGCGAGTTTGTCACTGTCGGGAGAGAAAGACATGGACCACACGTCCCCACCGATGTCGATGTGAATGGTTCACTTTCCCTTCCATAGTGTAAATAGCCACGGTCTGATCACCGGTCGCAACGAGTGGATCATCCGACGGGATGGCGATCTTGGGGTACCTCTCCGGGTGAGTCCATTCTTCGACAAGTTCGTGCAATTCGACGTCCCACAATTTGATATTTCCATTCCTGTCACTACTGACGATCTTCGTGCCATCTCCGGTCAAAGCAAGACGCCAAAGCTTATCATGCTTCATCAATGCCCCTTCTTTCTCCCCGTTTTCCGTATTCCAGACCCTGATAGTTCCATCATCCGAGCCGGTGACAACTCGTCGCCCGTCAGGGAGATACGTGAGGGTCCGGACACTGCGTTCATGCGCCAAGATCACCAGATGTAGTTGGGGACCATCGTCGTCAGACTGTTGTGATGTGACACTTGACATAATGGTGATGCGGCAGTTGGTCGCGGGCTCGATTTCGAGTCGGCGCGTTTGCAGACTCGGAGGTGAGTGGCGACAAGGTTGAGAAGCGCTGAACACTATAGCTTACACTGATATATGTATCACGAAATAGAGATGACGCAATGCAGTTATCATGCTTTTAGCGCCCAAGCTCGACGGCACCGAACTGTCATGCCCAGTGCGATTCAGCCAGATCACGACTATTCCGTTCGTCTAAAGAAATCGACAGGTCGACCCATTTCCAAGGTGAGATCAGCTCCTCAGTGGGCTTGTATAGATTCCTTTAAAACCTTACCGACGGTCAGAGCAACCCACCTGATTGTATGGATGGACACATACTTGGCGACCATATTCACCGTTTCAAGGCAAATCCCTGCACTCTAGCTTCGGTCCTGACACTGTGATCGATCCCCTTTTTTTGATGTCCGATTGCCTAGACATACAATATCACTTGCCTGAGAGAACTTCGTCGGCTCCATTCCACCTCCCTCCCTTGCCAAGTCCCCCATCGTCTCTCCTGCTCCCTTCCTCTCCCATCAACCGTCGCCTTAAATGCAGGGTCCGGGATGCGCTCACCTGTGTCGCAGCGCAAGCGACGACCTATCTACCTGGGGTTGAGACTTGCTGCAATCCTAGAGAGGATGTCGAACCGCGTCCAGCCGTCTTCGCGTAGCTGCAGCAGACATTTCTCAAGCTTCAAGTCTGTCAGCGATCTATCGAGTATTTCCGTCTGTGGATGCGCAGTTAACCGTGCGTGAATCTGGTGGTGACATAGCTCAGCAGACGTGCGTGAGGTTGTGAGGAGATCAGTGCGGGCTTTGATTTAAATTGGCGTTGTCGCACGTCGTTCGAAGCATCGTCGTATCGCTCAAGTACTTACCCACCCCGTGGCGAACGAACCGAAGCCGCCGCTCATCCAAAAATAGTGCATGATAAAGTTTGTCCGCAACCTCCACACCAAGGTTGTACACCCCTCTATCTCTCTCGCGAACGACATCTTCTTCGATTGGTTTCATGGTCTTGCTGTGCAACAGACGGGCATCAATTCCAGAGTGAACAAACAAGGAATCAGCGAGGTGAAGAAGACTCGGCGGGCGGTGGGTGGCGTGCTTTTGCAAGTAAGGTCGGCTCGCAGTGTGAGTCTGGAAAATGGAGAATGTTAACCCGATAGGTCAATGGAACCCTAGCAGCAAGGTAGAAAACGATGCAGTCAATGAAACAGCCCAATGGACAGAGATTGGAAGGAAAGCCAAGTGGTGAGAGCAAATCCCAGATCCTGGGTCGTGGGTCACGTCACCGTCACCGTCTGGGGTGGCACGGCCAAGTTATCGACGGAAGCACAGGCGCATCGCATAGAAGAAAAGAAAACAACGTACCTTTTGACATTCTTCAGTGATGCACTCCCATGGTTCTCCCCATATATCCACGACATATCCGACCACTTTTTGAATCGACTTGTCCTGTAAGTGCCATCATGCCGTCATCATCACCGATTGCAAGGCATTGTCGGGCAGTCATGAGGGCCATAAAATATACTAGGAAGACGGTCGCTGTCATTGGCGAAAGTGAGAGTAGACATCCCACCTCAGGTTGAATGACTGCAGATTTGGTACTGGATAGCTAGTCATACGCGCGACCAATTAAGTAACGTACATACTCCGGCGAATTGCTTCAGCACTGGGTGAGTCCAGAACTGTTCCCAACTTGAAGAGTTGGTGTGACTAGTCGACGTCACGAGAACGGAGTCCGCATGGCATGTCAATTCTCCCACGACCCCCGATATTCTGAATCGCGCCATCCTTGGAAGTTCGACGATCATAGAGTCCTCCGTTCCGACTTGTACAGTCTTCCATCGAGGGAATAGAGATGCAGCCCCTCTTTTCTCGCAGCGTTGCGAGTCTCTCTTCTCTCTCCTTTGCTTCTGTTTTAGTATTGTCAAGTGCTCCGGCCCGGGGGGGATGTTATGAAAGCTATTCGGAAATGCCATTGTATCTCCAACACCATCTTCCTTCCCAACTATCATCTTGTTATTTTTGTGTTCAATCATTTTCAGACCTGCAAATTTAAATTGTTTAGAGCGGCAACGATTCCGTTCCTGGCACCATTGGTGGTAACAAAAGTGGCACTATGACACCCTGGAGAAGGAACAGCTCTCTTCGTTCGACTCTTGGGTCTGCCTAGGGTAGGCTAATGACATTCGCGCCGCCAGGCTCCAGCACAGTACTTGGAAAAGAAAACAAGCATGACTGTTCTACAACACGACATAAAACGGCCACAAAAATGTGTATAGGTTATAATACGAGATTCTCAGGCAATGACCGCACGTTGCTCACTCGTCCATGATATCAATAACCGACTCGAGTGCGACCTTGGGCTTGAGCAGGACCTTGGTCTCCCATTGCTTCTCCCCAGTCATTCCCACCCGCGTCTTCTTCCTAAGACCCAGGTCCGTCGCACATAGTACCCTGGGCATGCTGTTTCCTTTTGCCTTTGCGGAACCCCCGTCGTCGTACGAGTCCTCCATCGTCGTCATTTCGAATGCAGTCCCTGGAGGGACTGCCAAGACCTCGAAGTCGCCCGAGGTAACGTCTTCTCCAACGATCTTGTTCACGCGCATAGCTAACGAAATCAGGAAGGAAAGCTTCTCGGCGAATTTGACAGAGAGGGTCGATGAAATGTCGGATTTGGGTGCGATGCACCCAGTGGTGAGAAGGATGTCACTGAGGCCAGAGATCATCTTCGTCGCGATTTGGAACGCCAGCTGTGCGTCGTCCAATGGGGTCGATGGGACGTGCACACGCGTGAGCGCGCGCCAGCGGCCAGCGATCGCCTGCGCCTCTGACCATGCGCGCATGAGTACTTCCGTGAGGTAGCTTTGTTTTCGAGAAGCGGCTACTCACCTTTTTCGTGCACGCTTCGGTAGATTGCCTCGATGAACTGGTTATGGTTCTCTTCTCCGCCGATGATCCAAGCGCATGCGATCCAACGCAGATGATATGTCAGATACGCCTGAAACGCGATCTGAATCAAAATGGGATCGTCCTGATGTTTTTTCGTGCCAAGGAAGTGGACGATGGAGCCTCCGATCGCAACCGATGCTCGCTTGCAAGCTGCCAGTTGTTCGTCTGTCTTGGACACTTGCGGCTTCGTCTCAGGGAAGAACAGCTCTACCATGGACTCGGCCATGAACGCAGTGCTTTGCAGCACTTCTGCGTTAAGCCTCTGAAGCGTGCTGGTGACCTCGACGCCAGAAAAAGCATCAGCCGTTGTGAGGAAACTCTGCGCGCCTTTGAGCTCCGAGGTTCGGTCCTCCAGCAGGGTCACGAGTTGATTGAACTCTTTCTTCAACGCCGACGATTCCTCTCGCGCAGTCTGAAGTTCCTTATTTTGAGTGACCAAACGCTGCTTAAGCTCGGTAGTCATCCGGTTTGATTCTTTCGTATTGGATAGCTCACGGCGAAGAGTGTCGATCTCGCGAAGGCTATCGTCCAGCTTGGGAGCATATGCGTCGAGGGATTTCCTGACTTTCCTCAACTCTGAATGCGCCTGTGTTCGATCAAGGTTAACTTCCTCGAGCGCTGTTTTGAACTGTTCGGTTTCCTTTGTGCGCGTCAGCTTCAGCTGCTCGATTTCCGCACTGAAAATTCCCCTGATAGCTTCCCTATCTTTCCGTACGCGCTCGCGGTCAACCGTCAGGTGTTCAATCCGCAGAGCGTGTTCCTGTAAGCTCATTTTCAACGTCTCCACCTCCTCCTTGTGTGCCGCACGAGCAGCACCCAACTCTCCCTTCAGCCTTTCCGGCTCAGACTGCAACCGCGAGCGTTCCTGTTTCGTCTCTTCCCGTGTGGCGTCTAGCTGCTGCGTATGTTGCTGAAGCATCGTCTTCAGTTTCTCGTTCTCTTCCTTGAGTGCCTCCGCCACGCCGACCGTAGCTGCTCCAGGCTCTCTCTCCTTTCCCCGCTCGCGCTCACGACGGCTCCTGGCAGACGACGACCCGTCCTTTTCTCGCTCCCGTTCCGAGCGGATGCTGGACCGCAGTTCCATCACTTTTCGTTCCCATTGGTCACGATCG
>QGOI01004843.1:0-22463 GCA_003313885.1 Boletus sp. MG55
GATTGCCGCCGTTGCCGTGGAACATGATGACGGTAGGTCGTGTGGCCGCAAACTAGCCCAAACCGGACGATGAACGTGAGGAGCGCAAAAGCAAGGCCGAAAGGGCGTACGTCTTCGTTGGACTGGTCTTCGTCCCAATCTACGTGCGAGGCATGGTTGTGGGATATCTCCTTGCGCTGCATGAGCAGGTAGGAGCGCAGGGTGATACCGTCCGCGGTGCGCAACGCGAGGTCCTCGTAAACCAATCCGTACTTGGTCGGAACGTCGACGTCTGGGCAGACGTGAGGGAGATATGAAATGTGACCAAAGCTGGGGCAAAGGAGAGGACGGACCTGTACGAGAGCCGGGAGGAAACGCGGAGGGATATATGAGGTAGTTTTGACCATAGTAGAGCAGACCGCATCCTGGATCGAGCAGATTCAGACGGCATACTCGGATTCGCGCCATACGAACCTATGGTGGTCACACCGGCCGCGGTCGCTAAGGCCCCCTACAATATTGTTAGGGCGGTCCGTGTCTGCAACAGAGGATCGACAGACCTTTGCAAAGCTCTCCAGCGACGGAATGTACTTTGACATGTCTCGACTCGGTTGCGAAACGTTTGCGCGGCGATGCAAGTACACGTATTTGCGCTTGTTTGCCGGCGCCTTACTTGACAAGCACTGGCGGCGAAGCAACCAAAATGTATTTCGGCAGCCGCTCCCTCGCCGAACACGGCGGGGGAGCCTATCTCAGACTGCCAGCACGATTGTCGGCGACGTCTGATTGGTGCTTGAGTTCCACCCCGGACCTGTAAAAAATCGGTTCGGGATCCCGCACGGCGTTTCTCGAGCAAACCTGCAATGTACCTTGTTCCTCAACTCTCTTGCTTGTAATGAACTCGTTCTCGGACACGGTGTGTAGTACGTATAGACCTTCGAGTCAGCGTTCTAAGGTGTCGACCCGGCGTTCGGTCGGAAAGCCTGACAGCCGCCAATGTCACACCCGGGCCCGCGGCAATTGACCTGCCAGTGACAGCGTCGTCGGGAGCGATATTCGGTGTCTTGACCCATATGGGGATGTCTATCACGTCGCCGTGCATTCGGGTCCATGTACACGTTATACTGCTTCCATGGGTCAGCGAGCAGGACCATAGTGCTCGCCACCGTGTTCAACCATCCCTCTTGCAACGGAGAGTCGGACCGTCGTAGAAACGACGCGCAGGAACGGCGCGTCATATCAACTTTAAAGTTTGCTCGGTGGCGGGATCCCTGGCATGAGATCATGAAGCAGTGTTCCGATAGGTTGGCTCGATCACGCAGTGTCGTAAGTGTTGATGAAGCAAAACGTTGTATGCGAGTTCACATCGTAATGACAGGTTTCTTGTAACTCACGGAACAGAGAGTGAGTTCTGCATCTCGCTCACTGGTGTTGAAGAGGTCGTGGCTTAGATCCTACTACAGTATCCATGACTCGTCAGGGATGACGTTTATGTTGACCATCCACCGCGGACCTCAACGGATTAAATTCTTTCCAACCGAGACTAACGTATATCTTGCTCCACACCGTGTGTTCCGAACTTACTGCTTGCCCAAAGTCAGTTAAACGGACGGTCAAGAAGCCGTCCCTCAGGCACTGAGTTCACGCCATCGTACTATCTGGTTCCGCAAGTTTGACGTTCCGAAAAAAAAGAGATGGCCGCGCTTCTACAAATTCCGAGGCTATATAATCCCATTCATGGGTTGGCACTCCCCAACGACTTCTTGTCATCTCTTTCTCACTTTGCATACCCCCAATCCCACTGTCTCAACAGACACCCCCACAATCCTTTTAAAAATGCACTCGTTTACTTCTGCTTTGATCGCTGCCGCTTTGGCTACCCTCATCGGCGCTGCTCCTTTGAACCTACCAGCTGGCAACACTGGCAGTGTCTCACATGGCTCACCAATTCCCCTCCCTGCCAACGTTGTCCATGGTATTTCCGCTAGGTCTCATCTTCCCGCTGGTCAGGTCAACTCCATCAAGGGTGAAGTCGAATCCGTCGCAGGGGGCGTTCACGCCCGCCGTGCCGAGATCGCTGATGCCATCAAGCACATTCAATCCAAGGTTTCCAAGATCCACACTCGTGCGGACAAGCCTTCCGTTGCTGTCATTTTTAGCGGCTTCTCGACCCAAACTCAATCCTATGTCGACCAATTGAGTGCGTTGAAACAGTACCCGCATGATCCACTTCTGACGTGCTTTGACAGATTCCATTACTCCCGCCGATGCCGATGCCACCCAGATCGACAGCATTGTTGCTTCGATCAAGGCGCCCATTGCTGTAGCCATTCCTGAGCTTCAGGCTCTCGTTGGCCAGGAAGTTAAAGTTATACTGAAGGCTGTTGACGGTGAGGTTGAGTTGACCGTATCTGAAGTCGCCTCCCTAGTTGCCGTCGAGGTTAACGTGCGTATCGATGCATAATTACCATCACCGTGAGGCTGACTTGCATCGTAGTCGATCCTCAACGCTGTTGGTAGTGTCCTTAAAGCTACCAGCGCCAAAGGCGGCGCCATTGTTGCTGTTGCCAGGCAGACTGTCATCGGCCTCGTTGAGACTGTTCTCGACCTCGTTGATGTCGTTGATGATGTCGTCGACGGCGTCGCTGATTCCCTTGGTCCGTTGATTGAAACCGCGGAGTCCGTTGTTTCTGACCTCGGGTTGAGCCCATCTGAGGCCTCCTAAATATGTGCGTCCTGTCCGTTTGTCTTTCTGGAACGGAGCCCCCATGCTCACGCAGAGTTATTAGTCACGACAGATCCATCCCTGCGCATGCATACATTCATTCATATATATATGGGTGTAGGGTCAGTAGTGATACCCCGCAAGTTTGTGCAACGTCACTTTTAATAGACAGAATGTTGTTATTTACAGTTGCCTATCGGAATTCATGGTGGTCTTCGACGTGGGGGCTGGAGTGGCGTTTCTTCGAACCGTCAAACTTATCTGCAAGTCGAACCGAGTCACGGTTAGCCGAGTCCTAGGACTTGCTAATGGAAAAAGGATATACAGTTTGAGGCTTCCGTCAGCCAATTGCTGAGAGCTCGCATAACAACAGAATCTCTCACCCGTTAGGAAGTTACAAGATTGCTCTGCAGACGAATGGCGAGGATGCTGGACGTGTTCCAGAGTATTTCATGATTCATCAAATGTCGCTGATAGCCAAGTGCATCTCGTCACCCATCCTCAGTAAACGTTTTGGACACACGACGCACGTTGACTGCTCGCAAATTTGGGAGCGTTGGCACGCACGACGATCATTCGGTCGTACCGTGTGCTCGGGACTTTCTTGTCCCGCGTGTATCCTGTGAGTCGCTGAATGTCACTGTCCAATTAGGCTTCCTATCGTCAGTCTCCTCGCCACAAGGACCAGCCAGTGGGAACACGTCAACGTCATGCTTGCATGGCTCCAGTAAGACTACACCAGTTTGGCCCGATCGCCCGCAAAACGTACCGTCGGTATGTCAGGCGGCCCCGTCATGATGGTGTCGGCAACCTGCCAAGTCCCTGATAGACTAGAGTGGATAAGGACGGATCCGCGATCGCGGCCCCGTATATGCCGGCTTCCGGATAAGTTCGGATCGACGCATTTAGATCTGATACATGTCGTGACGACCACGATATCATTACGATTTTTTTTGAACAGTGTAACTCCGACATCATGAGCTTATGGCACAGATAACTTCTGCGAGATAGCGCTCGGTCATCGAGTGCAAATATCTATCTGCTTCCGGGTCTCAGTTCTCTGACACCACAGGTACTGCCGCGCAGATCCGATGGGAAACGCAGAACCTTCGTTCCACATCCCATCATGATCTGTGAGGAACTTTGATGATCGTAGCCAGCCTGAGGGAGCTACCCCTAAGCGCACACATAGTTTATTGTCATTATCGTCACAACCTACGAAAGATGTTTCGTCAACGTCACATGAGAACTTACGAAGACAAGTTCTACAAAACTTCCCTTCCCCATTGCGCGATCTCGGCTATCCAGCGTTTTGTTTTGTAGCAGTGGTGGCCCTCGCGAGTCGCAAAGGACTTTCCGACTTACGTTGGTGGTCCCTTTGCTTCCATTCCTCTAAATTCGATCCTTGTAGTTCTTGAACCGACGATGCGCGTCGGCCGCATCAGATTTGAGCGTAGCCTAGGTCCGGTCCGAGTAAGGGAAAGCCGAGTCGAAATCGTAATTCGTATTGTCAACCTGCCAGCCTGCCACTGGGTGTCCGAACGACTGTCAACACAAGCCGAGGTATACGTAGATCCGCGGCAGAAAATCGAGAGGCCTGTCAGTGGCACCTCATGCGAGGCGTTGACGTCTGAAACGTACCAGAGCAAGTTGCCGGACGTGCTAAGAATCTTAGTAAGATGCCAGTGGTCCGACTCGGAGTTTGGACTCGTATTACACATTCAACGTCTTCGGAACTGTTGTATCGTCACACATCGAATGTCGGGGATGATCGATGACCTCCATGAGGCTGTAGTACACCAAGATGGATCAGATGACATTCAAGAACTCCAACCCAGGCACATTCAATCAACCCGCTGAGTGCCTGCATTTGTGTGCATTTTCTGTCCTTGCACTTTTTTTTTCTCTGCAGTAATACGATTGATGTGCATAGTATTATAGGGTGTAGTATATGAGTAGGGATGCAAAGCAACATGGAGGGAGGATGAAAATCGTTCAAATTGTTGGTGCGTTTGATATGCTGGAGAGCCGCTGACGTCGGAGTGAGCCGCCGTTTGAGACGTGCGGGACCCGTGTTGTGTGTAGGAGAACTGTTTGGGGCGTTACGGTGACGAAACGCGTCGGCCAAGGAAGCTCGACGAGATGGCGAATAGCCCACGCGCGTGAAACGGCGAAGCGCACGTCGAACCGACTGTCACACAGGTCGAACCAGGCGGCGAGGTCACCGACGGACGGAACGAATTCTTGACCTCGACCTCTACCATCCCCGCACGTACTCGACGGGCATGGGTGTCCCAGCTACGTTATGGCAACTTCAGAAGCGGCTTAGTCTCGTGGAAAACGTCCGTCGGCTCCCATTGGACACCAACACCGACGTCTCGAGTTGACCATGTCCTTCTCGCTCAACTATGCGTCGATAGGACACCCAAAGTTCGTCTTTCCCTCTCATAGAACGCCAACATCAGCTCACAAACTCAAGCCCAAATGCATGATAATAGATGGAAAAACCTCCCCCCACCGCCCGACTTTTCCAACCTCCATTCCACCCACGTACGTCCCCGCTCCCCGCCAAGTTCTGAAAATCTGACTATCGAATCACGAACACCACAGACAAAGACCCCCGCCAAAGCTGCAGCCGCAGCCCTCAAAGAAAAACGAGCTGGGGACCTCGCCATCTCCCCCGTCAAGTCCCTCCCCATACAAGCTTTCATGCTCTACATGTCCGGCGGCGGCGTCCAGATCTTTAGCATGGGCATCGTCCTTATGCTCCTCCTCACCCCTATCAAGAACATCGTCGGGATGCACGCCGGTGAGCTCCTCGGTGTTCTTCATTTATGTGCTTGCCGTGACGTGCTCTCCCTCGCCGCGCGCCGACAGCCTTTTCTCCCTTTTCCCCCACACCTTCACCCACGGCACTCGTACTCCAAAAAGCCACCTACGTCCTCTGCAACCTCCTCACCCTCGCCGTCGGACTATGGAAATGCCGCTCGATGGGTCTCCTCCCTACCGGAACCGGCGACTGGCTCGCGTTTGAAACCCGAGGCGTGGTGCGCTTCCCTCCTTGGCACGACGTCATGTTCCATCTAGCCATTTGCCTCGTTCTTTTTTTTCCTCGGCGTGTTCCTCCAGCGCGCTAACTGCTTGTTTAGCCTCCGGAGATATCGCTCTAGTAAATCGTGCGATCCAACCCCAGTTCCCGATCTGTTCGAAAACGGTCGTGATATGTTGCTGTACCCGAGCACCCGAGGACCAGCGGAAAGCACATACCCCGCGTTCACGGACTCGAGATTTACCTCGGACCCCGTGTCATTTCTCTACGCTATGGAGAACATAATTTCTATTCAAAGGGGTATACGATCTGAACCATTCCTGTACTTTCTATTGCCCAAGAATCATCCATGTGCTCTTCTCCGTCGTCATTACCACCGGAAATTTGGGATGAGAGGGCCGAGAAGGAATGAAAAATGCAAATTAGGTTGCGGTTTCGGTCTAGATGGGTGACTCCTTCAGTGCCCCTCCGGCGGAATTTACTCAGTGCGCTTGGAGGAGCCATGAATGGTGTTGAAAGAACATCGAGGATGGGCAAAAAAAATCATGAGCCCGAAGTGTTACGCGTGAGGGAAAAAAAGGACGATACAAGGAAACGTCAAGGATATACGAGGCAGAAGAGAACCGTAAAAAGAGTCGTTAAGGGATGGAAGATATCAAATGAGACATTCCCGTGGGACAGAGCTACATTAAACGACGACACATTCATTTAATTTCTTGACCACGGGAGGCTCAAGGGCAGCGACGATGGCCTGTTAGCCGACGGCGGTATCAATACAGTCGTAGACCCAAAAGCTCAAACGCACCTCGTCAAACACGCTCTTCAATCCCTTCTGCGTCAGCGCCGAGCACTCTACATATTTGACAGCCCCAAGTTCCCTTGCGAGGCGTTCTCCCAGCTCGCTCGTTATGGGTCGCTGCTTCAGTCTAGCGAGTTTCTCAATGACCTGACTGTCGTCCCGCAGATCGACTTGTGTGCCAACGATGAGGCACGGCACGCCCGGACAGTGATGGTGTACCTCTGGGAACCATTTCTCCTTTACGTTTTCAAAGGACGCTGGGGAGATGACGCTAAAACAAACAAGAAAGACATCCGTTTGCGGGTATGATAACGGACGGAGACGGTCATAATCCTCTTGACCTGTTAAAAAAAAGTCGGCATGACAGAAAATGGAAGAGACGGAAGAGACGACGAACCGGCAGTATCAGACAACCCGAGTGAATACACACGTTCACCGATCATAACGTTCGCGGAGTAGTTATCAAACACCTAGCATACAGGCTTGGCGTCTGCCCTGTAGGTGGAGCAGCAACGAGAGAGAGGAGACGCACAGTCGGGACATCCTCGCCGGGAAATTGGTTGGTAGTGTACGATATCAAAAGACAAGTCTTCAACGTCAACTTCACTCGCGTACCCGGGCCCAAGAGTGGTAGTAGAGACGAGTCATCACTCACCTTTCCAACGGCACCATCTCCCACTACGACGCACTTGACCATTCCGAGAGCGTCGTCCTGGGCCTGGTGGACAAGTCGAGACGGTGGATGTTGCCGTAGAGTGACAAGGCAAAGAGTTGCTTGCTGTCGCTTGCCCAGGCGAGGGATTTGTCCGCAGGCGAGTTGACCCAAATTGGAACCTCGACGAGAAGACGGCCGTCCTGACCGTCACAGATCCGAATGTCGCGTTTCCGCGCAGTGGCAGTGACATGATGAGGCCCATCAGTTGGGTGAGAACTTGACCGTGGCCATACCCCACTGCTGGGCCAGATGCCGGCACTTGGTAGTCTGGGACCCAGCCCGTCTATGAGGCTGCCGATGAGGCAGACCGTCGAGGCACTTGGACCGGTGACCGACTCGTCCTGACCGTGAACCTCTCAAACAAACAAACAAAATTCAGATATTGCAGAGCACCTCTGAGCTTGGACGTCTATCTCATCATCTGATCCGGCCGCGACTCGCGTCCCGCCTGGACCAGGGGCGGCGGGAGAGGGATATCCGAGCTTGCCGTGTCCTTTGAACTCGGTTGCTTTTGATTGGGTCATTGTACTCCACACCGTCACTTGGCCACCCTCTGTCCCACTTTCCGTCCTGTGACACAGCGATGCTGCAAACTGGACTCCGGCATTGGCGTCCCAACCTCCTTCCCACCTCCTACTCGCCAATGTCGAAGATTTCCTCCATTGTCCCCGCTCACTTCGATTGATTTTATGTTCCTTTGGTGAGCCATGCTGCAGGAGGTCCTAACTGTTCTCACTCGACTCTTGAGTCCCCGTCAGCATCACGCTTTCAAACGTCTTTTTTTTGATCACTCTTCATCGTCGTAGTTGCTTCCCTTTGCTGACTGTTGCTAGAGGAAGGTCGGGTTTCTCTCTGACTCAACTCTTTTGTCCTCCTCAGTATCGTACTTTCGACTGTCCCACTCGTGTACTCACCATTCTTTCGCCTCGGGGGTGCTTTCATACTCGGCTAGGTATCAAAGTGGTGGAAAGAGGGATACCTGGTCGCTCCCTCCCGGTAAGCCATTGTCGCCTGGCATCCGCGTGTCTCCTTATCGAATCACTGAGTCTCACATGCACAATCATCCCATGCCCTGGGCGCTTCCTTGCACTCGTCATTGTGTTGGTGATCGGCGAGTTGTTGATAAGGGAAATCATCCTTGAAGCTAGTGGAGGACAGCGATCAACAATTCAACGACCTATCCATCAGCCAAAGATGTCCAGGATCATGACAAGTCGTTCTTTCGTCATCTCCGACCTGGCTACCTTTGACATATATCCGGCGCAACACATGATGTTAACTCTTCTTTTTTTTCTCAGTGCGTCCTTGGGCCTCGCTAACAGACCGCGACGACCTCGCAATGAGTCTCCGCATGCCCCGTCTTGCAGCGTGCGCGAACAGTTCTACCCCTGATATACCGCAATCGCTAATTCAAAAGATGCCCGCGAGAAGGTGGTAGGAACACGGGATCGACCGAATATATTATCGATGTGCCATCCATTCCCCATTGTCCTCCATATCCTCGAGCATCGTATCATTTCTCCAGTAACAGACCTGCGTGCTACAGTCCTTGGAAGCCCGGCATGAGAGGTCGCGCACCCAATGCCATCAGCGAGGGGGTGGGTGGCCGGGCACTGATAGGCAGAGTGTTCTTGGACAGCGAGGAGACATTCTACGAATGTACCAAACCGTTCGCCTTTTCCGTCCTTCGGGAATGCATATTGCACTATGATGGCCTTATTTATTGGGAATCGGCCGTTTATCGATCTGATGACAGCCTCGGAGGACTCGAAATTGGTATACGAAACGAAGCCGTAGCCTGTTGACATTCCCGAACTTGCGTCTCGAGCAAGTAATCTGATGCGAATCAGGGTGACAATAGATGTACTTGAGCGTTCGTCTTGTGTGCGAAGATCGCCACGAAGAGGTTTGATAGTTTCGTTGAGGCTATCCTTTTCTTCATTGGCTTCGCGTTGAAATGTGATAAGCTCGGTACGGAGTACTTGGACGGTTCTCTCGAGCTTCGTTATTTTTTCGTCTGTCAGTGGACATGGATGTCAGAACACCAGAGTCGGGCTACTAATATACTCACTTGAACGCGCAGTTTTTCCTCCCTCATGCGCGAGATGTCCCGCTCACGGTGCATCTGTTGCGGTCGACGAAGTGGATTGAGATTAGAAATCATCTCAAAGGAGTTCTTGAACGCAGGTACACTTCCATGGTCGTGATAGGGTGGGGAAAGGATACCGCAGAGATTGCGAACGGTGATTTTCTTGCCTCCACCCGTTACAATGTAGTTTGCCGAAATAGCCATGCACCAGATGTAATGAGTGTAATCGACGACAGACCAGATTTTAACTTGATACGTCGTAGTGTCCATGAATGAGACCGACGATTCAATTAGCACAGGCTGCGATGAAGGTACCATTGCTTGCCAAGGCGATGGCACCTGGGCTGGTTACTGCTGTGATTCGTGAATGGACCATGTCGACAGCGTCGTCTTAGTGGTCACGTTGAGATGGTGGACGTTGCCGTGGAGAGATAAAGCGAAGAGTTTCTTGCTGTCGCTTGCCCAGGCTAGGGATTGGTTCACAGACGAGTTGACTGAACGTCTGGCGTCGCGCTCCGGCGAGAACTTGACCGCCATGAATTCTGCACTGCCACACCGGACGTAAGATACTCCAACTTCAAATTCGTTTGAACTGTTGAACTTCACGTATCGTCACACATCGAATGTCCACTGGGAATCTGGGATGACCTCCATGAGGCTGTATCACGCCAAGATGGGTCAGATGACATCGGCAAGAACTCCAACCCAGGCGCATTCAACCCGCAGCAGTGCCTGCATCTTTACGAAATATAAAGGCTGACGAACCCCAAATATTATCCTTCACATGTTACCATGTTATTCTCCAGACGGTCTGGACTGTATGGAGTTTGGGTCATTGCTTCAGCGGCATGGGCCAGTGGTTTGTGTTTCTTGATTCGCGTTGGAAATGCTTGGTCTTACAGATGAGTCTCTCATTCTCCAGCGTATTCCATGAATGTGACAAACTGTCCTGGTACGTTCGACCTGTCAAGCTGAATGCACAGGGCACACGTGTTAAACCAAGACCTGCTAGGCTATGCCTTGAACGAGTTAATCGAATCTAGCAACGGATTGACCGCCCAGCTCACTCTGGCCGGCCCTGGTTGCAATGCATTCGGTCAAGATATTGCGGAACTGACGATCCAAGTCATTTATCAATCATCAACTACGTGAGCCTCTCGTCTCCTAGACGTCTCTGCATCAGTACCGGCTCACGGTTGACAGACTTCATGTCAAGATCTTTGACACTGCCGAACAGCAGTTTACCATCCCGGAATCGGTCGTAGCCAGGCCTTCTGCACCGGCAGAGTCGTACACGAGTACATCCGATATACTCTTCAACCATGAACCGTCTCCATTTGCGTTCTGGATCACGCGTCGGTCCGAACCATACGCGATGCCGCTGTTTGACACGAGAATATCCTCGTTACCGCCGACCCCCATAGCACCGCTCAATACGTCAGATCCCAGCACGGCTTTTGACGCGTTTGCTCTCGTATTCGAAGATCAATACCTCCAGGTGAGGTCTATATGCGGTATGTACATGCAAACAGGGTTAAATTATCTGTGTATCCTAGGTGGCATCCGCACTTCCTTATGGTACTAACATCTACGGACTCGGAGAGGTGATCGCAAGCAGCGGATTCAGACGTGACATAGGCGTCAATGGCGGTAGTGGCACTATTCAGACGAACTGGAACCGGGACATCCAGGATCCTATTGACCAGAACATGTTCGTCCTTTCTTGATATTGTTTCATCGCTTGTTGATTCCCAGGTCTAGGTACGGTACACATCCAATTTACATCGAGCACCGTTTCGATGAAACCACCAGCAAGTCGTCGTCCTCTGGAGTATTGCTGCTAAGGTGTGTGACAATGTTGATGTGCCACACGCTTAGCAAGCTCAAAAGCCCCAAGCTCGTCAGGAGCAGATATCTTTCTTCAGACACCCCCTAATTCCAACGTTTCGTTCATCGAATATCGCATGATTGGTGGAATCCTGGATTTCTATTTCTTCTCAGGACCAACTCCTTCTGACGTCATAGCACAATACGGGACTGTTATCGGGTATCCAATGTGGCAACCTCTCTGGGGCTTTGGATTCCATCTATGCCGGTGCGCTTCATCCTGTTGATGGTGAGGTAACTGGACGATTAAGAAATTCTTTAGCTGGGGCTATACTAGTATTTGGGAGGTGAAGGACGTAGTTGAGCAAATGCGTGCCGCCAATATTCCCCAAGAAGGTCCGCAGGCCGTTGTGATAATGATATGCGTCGTATGTTCACTGCGTTTACAGTGCAATGGACTGACATCGATTTGTATTTTGTATACCGAGATTTCACGACAGATCCTGTGAACTTCCCGGCGGAAGAAGTCCAAAAGTTTATTGAGGACTTGGTGAGTGACCTACCTGGTATTGTCGACCCAATTTTCTGACGGAGGCTTCCTACAGGCCGCGAACAACCAATACTGTGAGTGACGCGTCGGTTTATGCAAGTCTATCGAGCATCAACTTCTTTCCCAGATATTCCAATCGTGGATGCTGCGATTTCCGTCACTGATAATTCGACCGACGTGGTGCGTTTCCCGTTCACTGTCCGGAAAGCGTGTATTGATACTATATTTTCAGTATGAGCCATTCACCAGGGGCGTTGAGCAGTGCGTTTATTTTTTCTGACACTCCCTTCATACACTCTGATCTGTGGCAGAGACGTTTGGATCAAGAATCCGGATGGTTCGCTTTACATAGGTCAAGTATGGCCAGGGTATACTGTGCGTCTGATTACCCTGCGCTCAATGGTATCTGAGCTCATAGCCTTGCAGGTGTTTCCCGACTGGTTCAGTGCAAACGTCCAGTCGTTCTGGACAGAGGCGCTGACAAACTGGAGCCAAAACGTACCCTTTTCAGGCATATGGCTTGACATGAACGAAGCAAGTTCCTTCTGTAGTTACTCCTGGTATGTGGTTTGTGCCGTGGAGATGTTGTTGGTGACGGCGACGAACATAGTGGAACTGGTGTAAATCTGTCTGGGTTGGCACCCACGAGCATGGTTGGAAGAGTTATTACGGACTGGCCGGAATGGTATAGTTCCTGGTACTTCTTGACAAGGAAAGTTCTCATACTCTCACTCAGTTATAACGCAACAATGTGGGGTTCCAGTGGAAACATGACCATCAATGGCACATCGACCGATTCGTGCACATCGGGTTCGACGACGACCCCCACGAAGCGAGGAATAGGTACCGGCCAGGATGCTGGTGTTAATGTCACCAACCCACCCTATGCAATCCACAATGGTAGCTTCATTCGTGGTCCTCTACATTAGGCTCACCAGCATTACAGCCATCGGAGCTCTCTCTACCAACACAATCGCAACGAATGCCACTCACCAGGGTGGCTACGTAGAGCTTGATGTGCACAACATGTTTGGATTTATGGAAGAAAAGACGACACATCTCGCCCTCCAAAGCCTCCACCCAGAGCAACGGCCCTTTTTGATCAGTCGTTCAACCTTCCCTTCTGCCGGAAAGTGGACCGGTCACTGGGTAAGTTACGTTCGATCCGAGGTCATTCAATTTCGAGAATCAACCTTTCCAGCTCGGTGACAACTACAGTAAATGGCAATATATGTACCTTAGCATCCAGGGCATCCTTCAATTCCAGATCTACCAGATCCCCATGGTTGGCGCAGATACTTGTGGATTCCGTACGTGTCGCCTTCGTTAGCATGTGGAGACCCCGTTTCATCCCTGTTTCAGTGGGTAATACCGACGAGGAGCTGTGCAATCGCTGGATGCAACTGTCCGCATTCACGCCATTTTACAGAAATCATAACACCTACGGTGCGATCCCGCAGGAACCCTACCGCTGGCCCAGCGTCGCGAACGCATCGCGCACCGCTATCGCAGTTCGCTATGCCCTCCTTCCCTATTGGGTAGGTGACGCATTTCAGTTGGTAAACATCTGACCAATTGGTACGATAGTACACTCTCTTCGCCAATGCCTCCACCGCAGGATTCCCACCCGTCAGGGCTCTATTCTACGAGTTCCCTGACGAACCTGAGTTGTTCGCCATCGATAGACAGTGGTTGATTGGCAGGGACATTCTGGTCACCCCCGTGTTGGCCCCAGGCGCAACGACCGTCGAGGGTATGCAACCCGTCCTCGTCCAGGTACCAAGTCGACTGACCCCCGATATCAGGCGTGTTTCCCGGACGCGGGAGCGTCATCTGGCGCGACTGGTATACCCACGCCGTCGTGCAGGCGACCTCGGGAGGCAACACCACGCTCGACGCGCCGATCGGCCACATCAACGTACACCTTCGCGACAATTCCGCGTTGCTATTGCACCAGCAGCCCGTATTGACGATCGCGGAGACGAGGGCGGGTCCCTATTCGCTTCTCGTTTCTCTGAACGAGGCAGGGACAGCGTTCGGCACGGCGTATATCGACGATGGGCTCAGTCCGCCTCCCACGCCGAACCGGACGGTGACGTTCCAGGTCACGGACGGCGTGCTCACCATTACGACCGAGGGGACGTACGTCATCCAGTCAAAGTTGTCCACGATCACCGTGTTGGGTGCGGCGGAACCGAGCACTGTCATGGTGCAGGAGCGACCAGTGACTGGGTGGAATTACACCGCTTCGACGGAGGAACTCATCGTGTACGACTTGGATATCGACCTCGGGCAGGATGTAAATGTGTCATGGGGATGAGGTGAGGTCGAGCATGGTAGTCTCGGAAGCGCCAGCGGAAATAAAATGAACGGGTTCTGCGATTTGCAGGTGCCCGGTGCGCGATCGTATGTACAGTATGACCTGACTGCCATAAACTTGTCTGTCCCAGCCACTGATCGCACACACCCGCTGAGCCCAAAAATTGACAGCCAACGAAAGGAAGAGCAAGCTCGAGAACGTCACAGCACAAAACTCATCGCATCCCGATCGTCTGCCCAAAGTCGTGCATACTCCAAGCATAGTCGATAGACGTACACTGCTCGACGCCAGGTCAGTCCATCTCGAGAGGTGTCGGTCGCAAGACACGGCACGAACCTTCCATGTCGATCGTGCGCCCGAGGGTATGTTTCCATTGTTTCCCGGCCCTCGCTATCTGTCGCAGTTGCGCATCCCTCTCCTCCTTGACTGCCTCCCAATCAGCCGTTCTCCGCACCGTCACGTTCGCGACGTCCATCGTTGATGTCGAAGGTCCGGAGAAGTACGCGTGAATGTTGTAGATCTCCGAGTATGACGATGAGAGGGGTATGTAATGCAACCTCGAGAACGCATACGTCAGTCCGCACGGACGAACGACGACGCGACTCACCACGGCTGTATCCAATCTGAAAAGTACTCCTTGTGCACCGTCGCCTTGACCACGGCGCTGTCCGACGCCATCAATGCCATGAAGCGTCCCGAATAAGACATCCCGTCCAGATCGACGAGGTATTTGTACGACCAATGTTTGCCGAACGGAACCGGATCTGCAAAGCGGTGCATTTTGCGCAGTTTGGCTTCCCCACCGGGATAGCTGCCGACGGTGGAGATGAACGCCACGTCCATGATGTCCTTGTTGAGATCTCTGGCCGGGACGGTGGTCGAAATTAGGGTATCAGGCCGCGAAGGTGAGGCATGCACGATCGTCACGTTGGTAGCAGCGCTTTCGTGGGTCATACGGAGGAACCTGAGAGAGGTGCCCCACGAGGTGAGTCCGCTGATATGTTCAAAAAAAGACTAATACCTGTGCCGCTGATACATTGGCGTAAACCCTGGTGGTGTGCTACCCCCTCCAGTCGTGGCACCGCGCCAAAATATTTGATTGCTCTTTTGATCCCAAGGCACTTCCATGTCGTCGATTTCTTTGGCCTGTCTGAGCTTGAGATCCCATGCGTATGTAAACCGGCCGTTCCCTCGATGATAGTAGTGATTAGGTATCCTAATGTCTGCAAACTCCTTGCCCTTCGAAGGCGAAAAAACAGGATAGAGCCCCGAAACCGTTCGCCAATCAGACAGAAAGTGTCCCTGTCTATAGTGAGCCCAAGGGTTTTCGCAGAAATTATAATCATCCGCAACCGTCCTGACAAAGGCAAAGAAATTGCCTGGGTCTCGTGATTTTTCTAACAGTGCCTTTAGATCCTGAATGTCTGGATTTCGGTATGAGCTGTATAGCCGTCGTGCTGGGGTATCAGGAGGACACGTGCGTCGGTAAGCCTCCCATACGCTGCCTTGACCTTGCCAGTTGGGAGTAAGGTAACCCAACACTGTGACACCGCCTGCAAATGCTCGTTGTGAGCGGATAAACAGGTAATACCACAAATGCATACCAGGAGAGTCTTGTCGCGTGACGTTGGGAAATTGCAGATGCTCCCAAGGAACGAGCACCCGACCTTCAGCTTTCAGGTTGATAGCAATGTCCATGTTGGGTAACTATGAACGGGATCAGCATCGCTTCCAGAGTGACGCGCGAGGCTCGCAAGCACCTTGTCTTGAAACTTTTCGAGTAGATGACGGAACCCAAACGAACGCTGATGACGCTCTTCGTCTATGTATTCTTTCTCGATGGCGACGTTAAATACTTCGCCGTCTCGGATTCGCACGAGGTCGATGGAAGGCAAATGCCCCATCTGTCGATACGGTCAGGAGAAATTTAACTCGAAGGGAAAAAGTCAATCCTACCTGATATGCTCTGCGACGCAGCTCCTCGCCGCTCAACGCCCAAAACGGCTCAAGGTCTTTAACGATGGCGTCAAACTCATCCACAAGCTTGAAGTCGTGTTCTTTTGCAAATTCCCACCAGTGGTCAAATCCTCGAGGTGGATCCCGACCGCAGCGGCGTTTGTATTCAGCAACAGCCTCGGGGAGTGTCTTGCTCTGTTTCGCGAGACGCCTGGTAAAGGCGACTTTGGCCTTTGCCATGAGCGAGGTAATGGGGTGCTTGGTGATTACACCAGAGGACTGCATGAACGAGAACCAATTGAAGGTAGGTCTGCGTGCTCGGAGGGTGTTTTGATCGACAGAATTGCGGCCATGGTCGGCGGCGAAGAGACCTGCCAGCATAAACAGCAGAAATACCCCAGTAATAAACGTCCACTTGTTCCACTTGTCGACGGATCGCATCTACAAAACAGTGTTAGATAGCACTTTTAGTGGCCAGGTCAACTCGTCAAGTTGCAAGAACTTTTAACTTTTATGGGATATATGACATTCCGATTCGTTCCGCTACGATGCATGTTTCATCTGCTCTGACCATACAGAGTATGTCGTCACTGTTTCAGTTCTCGAAGAGGATCAACCTCTGCGTACAGATTGAGTGGAATTTACATATAACATCGTGGAGGCGAAGCAACGTCCATCATTACCGCTGGAAGTGATTGCTCGTGAACTCTGTCACGTCCTTTCGTCATCACGGCAGGCCATGTTGTAGTTCTTTCCTCGCTTCTTGCTCTGGTCCATTAATTAAGGCATAAAACGTGATTTTTCGGGTGTTCGAACTATTTGGCGTGGTTGTTGCAGTGAAAGGATGTCAACGCGGCGGCATGAGCAAGTTCAAGTTACAGTAATCACCACTTCCGGATTTTGATGGACACCGGAAATGGCAATCACATCCGAGTCATCGTGCCAGCACAGTCTCAGGACTGGAGTACGGACTTATGGCCATCCGAACTCCTTTCGTACTACTGCAGTCTATATTTTGATGACCAACATCTCCTTTTCGTGATCCATCCCGCATTCCGGAAAAGAGGACGTCAATACTATCTCACAAAAACGTCGTGCTCTTCGCCATCGCTGCTACCACGACGTCGACCAACAACTCGGAGGCCTGTTCTGATGCGTGTCACTTCTACGCCGAGCAGGGGACGACACCACAGGTCGGGAAATTTCGCCCAGTTCCGTATGGTCACAAGTAGGTATCATCATCATCACTAGTCTCGAAACCAGATGTTTTTTTAGGAAGTACCAGTTGAGCTGACACTCGAAGTAAGTTACACTTCCCTCTCCCCCACGGCACCTGGTATTGATATCGGCGTCAATCCCCAGTAGATGACGTTCAACTCCTTCGAACTTTTCCTATCATATTGCAGATCTTGTGGGATTCCTTGGCAAGCCTCGGAATACGTTTGCTCTCTAGCTTGCATCCCCGCACGGCGGGTGGCATAGCCGAGGTAATCCGATTCATCCTTTGGAAACCTGGCTTCCAGGAGGGGAATGCATCATCGAGTTCTGCTGCACGTGCTGCATGTAGATGATGTTGCATTCAGACTAGCAAAGGCAGTACTGATGAGGATGACCTCCGATAACGAGCAGCCATATTCCTTCTTCCAGATTTCCCACAATTCTTTTTGCCGCGAAGGATGATCTCAACCATGGAATCGACGCCGCCATGCAGCTTAGACACAGGTTGATGACGAGCTCCGTCGACACAGTCTACCAAAAAGAAAACAAAAAGAAAAGGCATTAGAATGATGGCCACTACGCACAGCACGCACCTTGAATTTGGCCACCGCAAAGTCCTGTTCCAGACATGTCCTCAGTCCGTTGACAAACGTGAGCAGGTATCGTTGGCCCTGATATATATATATTCTCGGCAGCTATGTCGTTTACAGAGCGCGTGTCCTCGAGGATCGACTTAGCCAAAAAACCTTTGGCGTTTTCGTCCCAAATCGTGGCGGAGTCGTTCATCGATCCGATCGGGTCAACGATGAGGGGATTTCTGGCAATTGTCAGGCTATCGACGAGTGAGCCGATTTGGTACGAATGGGTACGGAGAGCAGGGTGAAGTCGTCTTCGATGGCTTGCGGCATTGTCAAGTCAGCTTTGGTCAGGGCCGGGCCGCCATGAACGCGTCACCAAAACAAAAAAAAATGGGTTCGAAGAAAAATAAACCCTACCTACAAAAGTTTGTCCGGCTGACGCCGAGAAAATGGACCGTATCTTCTGTCCGACTGGGTCTTTTGCCTTTCTGCCCATACATGCCGCCGACCTCTACGGTACGGCTGAGGCGGGTGCAAACTTTCTGATTTCGCTATTACATTCTCCTATGTACCGACTCTTAGTGCTCTCACACCATCAGCTCAGCAACACCCTAATGGTCCTTCATCCAACACTCACCTCACCGCTATACCTCAGCCACCGATAGATGGGCTAGCTGGGCTAGTGTCCGTGAAGGACGAGATCGATCACATCAGAATGCTGTCCGCCGGGTCCCTTTTTGTAACCCTCCAGGACTGTGATGGTACCGTCGAAGATGTGATGGAAAAGCTGAAGAACACTGACTGGGTTCATTTCGCATGTCATGGAATACAAGATCCTGCGAACCTTCTCGACAGCGGGCTATGCCGCAAACCATCGTCGTTTAAAGCTCTCAGACATCATCCGATTGTCGTGCCCTCAAGGTGGTCTTACATTCCTTTCTGCCTGTCTGACTGCACGAGGAGACGAAGATCTGTCGGAAGAATCTGTTCATCTCACCGCTGGAATGCTTCTTGCCAGTTATGGTGAACGATGCACCAATATGGAAAGCCGGACAACCGGCAGAAAAACCCGGACGAATTAGACTGCCTACGCCTTCCGGCTCACAGTGTGGTCAAACTTCACGATAGTGGACTCCATGCCTTTGTGTCACAATCCATGGAAAGATTTCAAAAGCAAGTCCTATTCAATCCAGAAGTATGAGTCCTCAAGCGGCGGCGGATAACAGGTATTTCTATAACGAGCACGGGCAAACTGCTGGCGTCATCCTCGGAGGATGAAAGCTTGAAGCCTGGCTGCACGTAGCCTCGTCTTGCACGTCTCGAACAAATACATGAATATCGATCGTCCCTGGCTCTAGGCGAAAGAAAGCAGACTAAAAACAAGATTAGGAGGATTACGTACGCATGAAGATGGATGGGTTCCAACAGACGGAGGTAATTCTGTCACGCATATGCGACAGTGGTGTCGTCGTCTGGGAACTGTGCCTGTTGCGGTACGCGTCGACAAGCGTGGGGGTTTTATGCGCTCTGGTAATTGCCTGGTTGGACGCTGGGGGCGGCTTGAGGCGTCGGCGCGACGATGGTCGTCTTTTGAGGTGGAGGCGGTCCACGAGGAGGGACGCTGACGCGCGGTTCGTCATCGACGACTTGGTAACCTTCGCGACCGCCCGATGTGAAACCGCCGGGCATGGACCAGACTACTGCAGATTAGTACGGAGCAGACTGAGTATGGGGCGGTAAGGGAGGGGACTCACCGATTGGACCACTGATATCAGCGCCGAGGCCCATGAATTGAGAGCCTCTCTGGCGAAGAGCCGCCAAGAACGTCACAGCGGTGGGGAACTAGAAGAGATGGTTCACGTCAGCGTGTGCGGTCTCAAGGACGTTGCACGTTCAGTACGCGCCTTGAGCAACCACAAGAGGAACAAGATAAATTTGGCGAAGCCACTTTGTTCGTTGTTGAATACCCAAATGATATCGAAGAGGATCGACGCAGACAGGACGCCGGTGAACTGTGGTTCCGATTTAGTGCGAACAGGGTGGTAAAGGGTAACGTGCAGCCTACGAGTTTGAGCCACTGTACCGCGTCGCTGCTCTCATGAACGAGCGCTCCAAACAGGAATATCGGTAGATTGTACGCCGGCGCGGAGAACGGACTGATGACGAAGGACAACACCTGTCGGAGCGACGGTCGAGTCGTGAGGGCGTCATCATAGCAGAACAGAGAATTGGGCCATACAGCGCCGCCCAACACAAGCTTTCCGGGATCAAGTCCTTGGATGAAGTCTGCCATGGTCTCAGAAAGTCGAACTTGATGGTCAATGTGAAGACCATACTTGAAATATGGACTGACCTTCGGAACGCAGCGAGACTTGAAATTTCCCCGATCTGAACGTGGGCGTATTACGCAGGCGACAGGATGGAGAGTAACGATGTTGTTGGTGATGCTCGTCGATGGCCCGGGGACCTTGTTGAAGCCGCTGATCTTTTTCCACCTCTCTGTGCTCTCTGTCGGCTTCTTCCTCCTCCACTGTGGCAACTTGCAAGTTAGGAAATGGAATAGTAGAAGGTGCGTTGCCAGCTGCCGACTCCACGGATCGGAAATTGCGACCTCATCATGTCCCACTCCAGTCCACATCCCATAATGCCCTGTGCGAGCGCGCTGGTGGCACTGGGGAGGTCGCTGGCGGCGCCATAGGCACCAAACTTGTCGTGCCACGTCTCGAGCCTCGGCGCTACTTCTCCGGTACGTAGGTGGTGTGCGCAGCCAGTCTCGCACATTGTCATTAGTAGTAGCCTTGGGCCTCGTGGCTGCGGTAGACCTCATTCCAGCGAAATGAATCCAAACAAGGTTCGCTCCACTCCATCAAACATGTGCACGGCAGTGTTGCATCCTGTAGCCAGTGAAATGAATCCAACAGGCAACGTCACATCCTGTGCCCGCCTTTATAACCCATCGCTGCAGAATCTCTGCTCAGAGCTCGCCCAAATTTCTCTGTACTCCTTCCTTCTCCCAGACTTCCTTTCGCACTCATGGATGAACACAATTCACTCTCTAGCTCACCCTTTTCCTCACAGCCACGACGTCCTCAGGAAAGGAAGAGATTAGACGGCTCGTCTTCGCACCCGTCTGATACAAACAAACGCGAACACTGTGTCTTCATAACTCGTAAGTGGTAATGTCGGCCACACTGGAGGGGTCGTTGACGTCCCTGTACAGACATCCATGCCACGCATGTTGCGTCTGGCCTTCGTCGCGTGCCGGCAAGCTTCTATGCTGCTGTAGAGATCGATGGGAAGATCTGAAAGACTTCGAATAAACCCATGTTGGTCGGCAAGGACGTGGTGGAATGGAATGAAGAGATCCTCCTGTGAGTTATTATCCTCCCTATTCTTACTACTTCGACTGAACATGATCTAGGCCATCGGACCGATCATCTGCCATTTCATTCAAGGTCTATGCATCCTTCGAGTTTGGAGCAAGGCGCGGAAACGGAGCATTACTCCGCCGATTCAAGACTATCGTAGGGGATGTGCTCGACCGCAACGAAGAATTCAAGCGTGAGCAACTCCACCATTGTCATTCTCACCCCCTGACATCTCGTTGTAGCTATCAGGTTCCTGGATTTGCCATCATGTTCGTCACTCAGAATAATCACCGAACGACGCATTTGCGATATCAATGAATCCACAACAATACTTGACGTGAGCGATCTGTTCACCTCATTGTTGACGCATCCTAACCGCATGACGATAGTTGTCGGTGTCAGACGCAATGAGCCAGCTAGCGCAATTCACTGATACCGGACATCGTGCTCTCCTACGTTATCGCCAGTTCCGCAACCAAAAAGATCTCGACGAAGCCATCGCATGTTTCGAGCGTGTCCGGAACATGTCTCCTCCACACCACCCGAATTACTCTGCTGCATTATTCAACTTGGCCACTGCGAGGTTCGTCGATTGTCAAGACAACCATCGTTACCGTGATCTGGACGTGGCAATCACATTGTATCAAGATGCACTCCAACTTCGCGCTAGTAATCACCAAGAGCGCTGTGTAACAGCACTCAATCTTTGTTTCGCTCTTCTGGCCCATTTACAGAGGCAAGGAGAAAAGGTAGACAGAACGGGAGCCAAGGACGTACTCTCAAGAGTAGTGGAGAGTTATGCATACCGAGCAGCATTGCTCGCATTGCAGATGGCTGGGATCTCTGTGAGGCTTCAGGCGATGGAGTCTTGGACATCTCAGGCGGAGAGCACAAATACTGATGACGAAGAGTTGATACGGAGGGAACGGGCTATGTTGCTGCGTTTATCAGATAGGGGTCCTCACCGGCCTGCAGTACTAGCTGCTCTTGGAAGCTCATTTGATCGTCGATTCAAGGGCAATGGCGACCTCGCAGACATCGACAAGTCCATTTCGATGTTTGAGGAGGCAGTCGGTCTCACTCCCAATGGCCATCCCGACAAGCCAGGTCTGTTGTCCAACCTCGGGAACTCGTTATTGAGTCGCTTCGAACGCCTCAGTGACCTCGCGGACATCGACAAGTCCATTTCGATGTTTGAGGAGGCAGTTGGTCTCATTCCCAATGGCCATCCCGACAAGCCAAATCGGTTGAACAACCTCGGGATCTCATTATTTCGTCGCTTTGAGCGCG
>QGOI01004857.1:0-13875 GCA_003313885.1 Boletus sp. MG55
CCGGGCAAACCTGGACCTGCATGTCGATGTTGTTATCTGGAACATTTTTCTTCCCTGCATAATCAAGACCAATACAGCTCGCGTTTATTATCCCCCTTCCTTTTTCTCAATCGTCCGTTTATGTTTCCGTGTCCACCCTTTCCTTCAATGTGTACTCATTTATCAGTTATTATTAATATTACGTCTTTTCTCCCGAAAGTTACCTGCGAACGTGACAGAAAACTACAGAAAGGTAAGGAGTCAGACTAGGGAACTGCGGCGGTAAACCCGCGGGTCTTTACCCGCGATGGGTATACCCAGGGCCAGCACGGGTGCAGGTGAGGGTGCACGATCATGACCGCTCACATACAAATACGAACGCAAACGCACGCATTTATAGGCAAACGGGAGGGGATGGGGTGAGGGCCAGGAGTGGGTGGGGTCGAGCGAGGGCAAGGACGAGGGCGATGCGATCACAATCGTTCGCATACAAAAATGAACACGAGCACATCATTTGCGTTCATGTTCATATTTGTAGGTGAACGGGAGGAGATGGGAAGTCGATGAGCGTGTCGACGAGCCCTCCACGGTGTTGGGGTATGCGTCATCATCGATGTCGATGAGGGAGATGGCAGCACGATCGCGTGCACTGTTTGCGTCAAGAAGGTTGCTGGGGGTGACACTGTCGTCGCAGGCAGCCATGGGCACACGATCGATGGAGGGTGTTGGCGGCATCGTTGGATGCGCTAAGAATGTTAATGACGTTGAAGGAGGCGGCAGCATCATTGGATGTTCCATTTCTCTGGTTTGGGTCACGTTCAGCTGCCGTTTTGACGCATGAGAGGCGAGAGAGAGGTGAGGGAACGAAGGGCGCACTTGGGGTGTCCTGATCAAGCATGTTGGTAGGTTGGAGGTCCTGGGACGGCGAAGATTTCATCATCGTTGAACAATGAGACAGCGACGGTCGATCATTGAGGGATGCGCCATGGTCGTCGAAGTCGAAGTCATCTGGGGGGACGAGGGGCGTTGAGATGGTGTTGACGAGAGCGACAGGTAAGTCGACAAGGTTGTTGATGGCGATGCAAGGGTGTCGACGAGCTCGACAGGCACGTCAACGACATCGAAGAAGTTGAGGAAGGCGGCAGCGTCATTGGACGCGCCGAAACTTTTCGTAACATTCAACGTGTTCGGCAGCCGTTTTGGCGCACAAGAGGAGAGGGAGCGAGGAACAGCGATGGCATCAGTTGCGTGTGCTCCAACGCTGTCGTTGGAGTGCGACTTACCACATTTGGGTACACGGGTCATGTTTCGCCCAATAGCGACCCATAGCTGTAGACAAAGCAATTTCGTGAATGCCCAGGGGGAGAGACACTAGATGAACGTAAGAAGAGGTTCACAATAAGACGTAACGACCACACTCAAGCAAGCAGCTACCACGTATTCCCGCACTACGGTTCAAGTGAAGCAAAGCGACAGGCGCTAAAAATGCACACCGAAAATCACAACCCGACAGAATCAGTCAAGGCAGATAAATTTACCAACTCATACAGCCCCGCTGGATGCGCTAGAGAGCAAGAGAGACGCCACACGAATGTTACTTCAAAGGAAGAAGAAAACCGAGGAGCCCGCTGAGCTAGAGTAAAGAAATGCGAAGATTCGAACCCGTTTTCCGAGACGAGACTCAGGGGCGAGGGTGCGAGGGGGACCAATGCGTACGGCCACGCTAGAAGCACCAGAGACCGAGGGAGAGACACCGCGCGAATGTTATAACAGAAAATGAAGAGCCCGCTACGACCCCGTTGGATGCGCTAGAGAGCAAGAGAGACACCGCACGATTGTTACAACCAAAAACGAGGAGCCTGGTGTGAGAGAGTAAAGAAGAGCGACGATTCGAATCCCTTTTCCGAGACGAGACAAAGGGGTGGAATAAGGGGGGAACCTGGGAAAGCTGACCAACTTTGACGTCGGAATCACCAGCATTTCTTATTTTGGCGCCACGTTGTCGCGTTACAATTTTCGTTTTGAGACCTGGACCATTCAAGTCCAGGAATAGTACACAGTTTGAGGTACTGACGCGAAGAGAAAAAGTGTTGAAACACAACTTACGGTGATATAGTCCACAGGAGAGGAGGAAAGGAAAGGAAAAATGAGCGTGTCGATGCTGCAGAATGCACGCAACTGCGTGTAAAGCACAAGTAAGTGTGTAAAGTGTGTAACTTAGTAATTGGGGACTGTTCAGAGAGATTCGGCTTCATGGGTAAGGAGTTGCAGTATGGTCAATCCCTTTGGGTCATCGTCCTTATGACGCGGCAGTCTCCAGAATTAAACAACGTATCCCCATGGCCGAGTCCCACTTGCAGAAGGTGAGGGTTAAACATCCGGTAAATTATGCTGTCCATGACACATTAAAGGTCCACATGCTATTCGACTTGTACGACCCGGACACTGCCAGATAACAGCTTGACACTGAACGAGGTTTGCAAGCTTCTCGAAGAGATAGGAAACAAGATCACGGCGTTGCCTGCTGTCAGTCGAAAGCGCGCTTATTCTCCACCATAAGCTGATAGCGTTATCTACAGATGGCGCAGGTCGCTTCCCAGCAAGGTAAATATCTCGGAAAAAAGCTCGTCAAACTGGCTTCGAAACGCAAGGTGCTGGAGGTAAACAGCGTCAAGGACATGGACGAAGCCGTGAGCGGGCCATTCCGATACAAACACCTCGGCAGCCTAGTATATATTGGCAATGCTGTGGTGTTTGATTTGGGACAACTCTCAGTCATGGGTGGTCTGGTAGCCATGTATGCTTGGAGAAGTGTGTGCTGGAGCGAACAGGTGTCTGCCAGGACGAGAGCATTGCTCATGATCGATTGGATTATTAGGTATGCCCATCGGTGGCTTTGTAGTGATGGGCTTACCCACACACTGACAAGGGTGTTTGGGTCGGGACCTCTCGCGGCTGTGATACGCCTTTTGCTTGAATGAATCATTGGGCCAGTTCATCATTCGAAATTCAAAGCTCGAACCAGTTTTTCACCATCATAGTCTGATACCGAGATGAATGCCACATTACCCAATGTTTTATATTGTCTCAGCTCGCCCATCAATATTTCTTCCACGGAAATAGTTGGACACTTTGATCATTCCGTCCACTCGAATGAACCTATGATAGCTGTACCGCCAATGATCGGACCTTGGTTGGGTGCAAGTACCGTCATCTTCTTGTTTGGAATGTCCAAGCTTGTTCTAGAGCGAATGGGACAGAGAGTGAACGTGAGTCCTCGGAGAAGATCCACCTCGCGAAACGTACATGACGAGAAATCCTACAGTGGGTAAGTCAAGAATTTCTTCGTCGTATTGCTCGTTTTCGTCTTCGTTGAAGGGGGCCAGCAAGACAAGGACCTTGTTGAACAGTCGAGCCCTACTGAATGTTGGATCTAGCAATGTGGTTTGCATTTCTGACCAGGCATATGCAGCTCCGATGGGCAAAGCCGAGGAGGGTGCCATAGACTCTGATCGTGCAAGTTCAGTCACATGCCTCGAAGGACAGGAGAAGCAAGAACTAATCACCTCGGCCGATGCGGTAGATCGCAAGGTCGCCAAAGCTGATGACAGTTGAAGAGGGGGAGAGGATGAGTTCTGTTGCTGCTTCCCCACCCATGAGGCCTGACGATACACCAGGAGGGGGGTTGATCTTGTGGCCGTACATGTACGCGTGAAGTTGGCAGTTTTGCACACGCTCCTGGTATCCGTGGTCGAGCTCGACGACCTGGAATGGTGGAATGAGAACTGAGAGGAAAATGGGAGATGGAGAAGTACCCCTCCGGACTTGGGGATTTTGACGACAGAGAGTTGACTGCCATAGGTGCGCTGCATCTCCACGTTGAGACTTTCGTGACCGACGAGGATGACATTTACTAGGAATGATGAGCACGAGGGGAGAAACGGGGATGGATACATACTTCGGAACGCGTCTACGCACGCCTTGATTAGGGCCTGACGACTATCTGCGGTGGAACCAGAACTAGGACCGGATGCAAATGATGAGGGGGTATCGACGATCAAGCCCGATATGCGTGCTATAGACGGGTAATCAGGTTGGAAAAGGAAGCGAAGGGAGAGGGTGGGTACCCTGGGGGTCAACGTCATGTCGCTCGACGACATTGATTCCGAGGTTCCGGATTGAGTGATTGAGTAGCTGAGGATTAGTTTTGGTGTGTGGGTGGCCGTACCAATAAGTCAATGGGATGAGTGATTTGAAGCGAGGGCAGTAGGAGCCGATGTGGCCACGGAACCCAGAGGATTAGCAGGGGAGGCTGTTCCGATGGGGCTTCTGACTACGGCAGCTGAGATTGTCCCTGGAATTGACCATGCGTCCTGGGAAGGGGTGAGGGGCATGTTGGGCATAGGGGAGAGAAAGAGGACGGACTTGGGCGGGATCGAGGTTGATGAGAGCGGGGACCAATTCTGGGCGACGCGCACGGTGTGGTTTGTCAGGATCTTTGCGATGGATGTCTTTCCCGAGTTTTCGGGACCCAAAATGAGGACTCTGTGAGGTTCTGTGTTGGTCTGTTGATCGTCGTCGGAAGGAGGGGATCCGTGAGGGTCGCGGAGAGCGCGGACACGCATCTGTTCAAAAGCGAAGTGGAGGTTTGGATAGGTGGACATCGGGGTCTCCTCCGAGACATACTCTCCAGGCGCTTCGAATCGTCGTCCAGACGATGTCGAGTGGTCGCATCAGCGACCATGGATGGCGCTGCTACCCCATCCTCCTTACATTCCCCATTAACCACCCACATACATGGTCATCGATTTTAGGACGTACGACACGCTGTTTGACCACGCATACGGTGCATTTACTGCTTTGGATGCCAGGCGCCGGCACTCGGCAGCATCGGACTTGAACGTTTGAACCCCATTCCCAGAACCCACAACTGGCAACGCTCTTACTGCATTATACCCATATCAATGATCAATGAGAGGCAACGAATTCGATGGAAACCACCATACCGAACAGAAATGCGGAACACAGCGCGTATACTTCAATTGTGGCAGTATGGAGAACAATGTCTGTGGCGCGTTGCATTGACGTTATGAACGTCTCGCCCCCTTTTGTGTCGTACCCATATGTCACCCCCATAACCACGGCTGCTGAGAACCTGTGCATAACTAGCGTAAGCACCACATTGCGGAGATTTTCCCAAGGTGTGATAAAGCTTGGGGACGTACGTTGGGGGGCTCAGGGAGCGCCGAAGGCGCGACCCTGAGGTTAAGTCAGTGTGCAAGGGAGGGTAACCTGGGCTGTCGATCCCATTTGACGCATCCATCAGACACCCCTCTCCGAGGGTCAGGGCCGTGTACAGTATGCACAGTGATGGGTAAGGGGGCGGGATGGGTGCGGTTTCAAGCCTGCGAAAGCTCTCGTCAGGGGGCTTTAGACCACTACCCCGACCGTTGCCCTTCTAGGGCCGTTTAGGTGAACTATCACTCACTTACCAGACAGAGGGAGTTGGCACAAGCAGTGACCGCAATCAGGTGTGCTGGCAGCGACCCTCCGCGAGAGTGGCTGCGATGTATTGGAGAAGGTGGGTGGGGAAGAAGGTGGCTTCTTATCAGCAGAAGCCGCATCAGTGACCTGTGATGAGGTATGATCCCATGGGCCAGCCGAGCAAGAAGGACCCTTTCGGGTCACAACCGGCATTTTTCCATTCCCGTGCGGTGATCATGCTGGAACTAGCCAGCACGACGCCCTCCTCTGCCATCCAGGTGGATACGCACGAAGCGACACTGAAGTGAAATAAGCTGCATAGCGCGTTGGGTCATCCAATAAATTAGTCAACATCTCGTATGCCTTCTGCAATTGTCTTGGATGGTAAGCCAGCGCTGCTTGTGCGTCAAAGACCTGGTGTAACAATCGTCGGTGTAACCTGAACCCCGATCCGTACCGCGCGCTAGTGGTCGGCCACTTCCAGCCGAACCTTTGTCCGTGTACAGATCAGCACAAGGAGCACAGAAATGACCTCAGTGGGGTGGCACGAAAACGCACAGGTCTGCAGCAGAGAACACGGGTCGATCAGAATACTTTCGCGACCGTTTCTCGAGCAACGCGATGGCGACTTCTTCCGAGTTCAATAGATCCTTGCGTAAAGCTGTAGGTCCATGGCATTCACTGCGACGTGAGGCCCGGATGTGTTTCAGATAAGGGTGGCGGTGAGGGAGAGAGAAGACAGGATTTGGGGGTGGGCGCAAGTGGCATTGTTGAGGCGAAGTGAGGATTAACGCGAGCGAGTGTTGGGTGCAAGGGGTCGACGACGACAACGTGGTGGACACGCCGCCACGTCGCCTCATTGTTGACACCGTCATCTCCTCCCGCAAACGGTGGGGTAAACGAACAAAGTGGGGATGCGAGGGGTCGTCGGCGATGTGGTGGCCGCGTTGCCATGTCGCCGCCATCGACAATACTTTCTTCTTCTTCCGTGAATGGTGGGATGAATGGCGGTGTGCGCGTGCGACTCACGACACAGTAGAGGCGAGGTGGGGTTGAACGCCAGGTAGTGTGGGGTACGAGGGAGCGACGACGACGACGAGGTGGCCGGGCTACCACGTCGCCATCATCGACGATACCGTCACCTCCTTCCGTGAATGGTGGGTAAAACGAACGAGGTGTGGGCGCGGTGGGGGCGAGGTGAGGTTGAACGCGAGGGAGTGAGGGTGTGAGAGATTGACGACGATGACACCATCGTCTCCTTCCGCGAACGGTGGGGCAAACGAATAAGGTGGGCGCGTGGGCACGTGCGAATGGGCAGGGCATGTGATCACTGAACGAGTGTGCCACAGTGCGACGAGGGACAAATAACTTTTGAGGCTGGTGTGGATGCCATTGAAGTGAAAGACGCACTGTCACGACCCACCCGCTATGACGGCAGCAATGACGGCAGTCTTGTTCAGGTACCCGAGTTGCGCCTCAGCTTCGCCGCTAGGGGCCTGTGGGTGAGAGTAAGGCGTCAAAGCTGAATTCAATTCAATTCAATTCATTCATTAGTAACTTGCAAGTCTGGTGACCGATCCACATTTTCAAAGCGATGATGTCACAGTCACTCATGACACGTCGTTACAATGACCTTAAGGCACGTCTCGTGCATGCTCATACTTCGTCCCTTTTCTGACTGTAATGTCCGCAACTGACCCAGTACCCACCACATCGGCTGTCAACCCCACCAACACCGTTTTTGTGTCTGCGCCAGCTGATGAGGTCGCATCAGTCACCGACACGTTGGTCGCCGATTTCGATATTGTCGATGACCTTCCTGAGCAGCCTCCCCCTGGCGTCCAGGTCGCTACTTATGAGAGTCTGATAGGTACGCATAACATTTCTTCTACTTACATACCTTTGAAACATTTTTTCCAGAGCGTGCATTCGATGAGATTAGGGGGAATGCACGCGACTGGTTTCTAATGTTCCTTGATTGCGCGACAGTTATATCCCACAACATCCTCGTCAAGAAAGTTGATCTCACCCTGCTCGCTGACTCCGCATTAATCTTGGACAACAACACCGTCCTAGATACGATAAATGCTGTCGTCACAAGCCATCTCACGTATAACGATGGTTGGCAGTCTAACGTGCAAAGTAAGTGCACTCTCCGATCGTTCCAATACTTGACTGATAACATCAGATTCGGTTCCGTTGATGTTCATCAGTCGACAAGAGTTAGTTCTTCATCAATTTAACCCGATCCAAGACACTTTCCGAAATATCACTTTGCAGCTCGTAAGTACTTGTCTCCCTTGTCTGTACATAATTGATCTGATATTTTTAGCTTCGTCCAATCCCATACGCGTTTCTTGATAGAATGCTGAAGCGTGTCAACAACTACCTTCTGGATACTTCGCAGTTCCCACCCACAAGCGATAATCCGTCCTTTCAGTGGCTTCGCACGGATCTTTTCCCGCACTTCGTGGACTATGCCGTCACAAACACCACGTGGAACCCCACGTTTGGCTACCTGATGTGGCATGACGTGCCCGCCCCCGACACGATATCGTGGTTCGCAAATACGGCCATGCAAAAATTCCTTCAGATGACACTCGTGAACGAGATGTCCCCGTATTGGATCGGGGTGATAGAGATAGTCCTGAACCCCATCGATCCGCGTGAGTTCACCGCTGCAGGCCCTGTTATTGCATATAAAATCGAGAAAATCGCGTATGTCCTCGCCTGGGTAAGTCGCCGTTGTGCTTCTCATTCTGTCGTTTATTCGTATTCGCGCTTAGTTAGTCATTGAGGTCCGAGCATTCACGTTGGGGGCCGACGTGTTTTCCCCGCTGTATCTTGAACCCATGCGCCTCTGATTGGTGGCAGAGGAGCAGGCACGGATATATGCATTCCTGCAGAGTCTCAGGAACAACGAGCAGGGACATCTCGCGGCAATGGGAGTTGATTGGCTGCTCACGACGCTGCATGTTCTCTAGAGTGGTGGACCGTCCTTCGTGCTGTATCATTTCCATTTTGTCATCCGCTGATCGTTCATGGATAACAACAAATGAATTCGGTGAACCCAATCTTGCAGTCTTCATTTCGTTCTCGGAGATAGTTTTCAGTGCACGGGCAGACTACTGGTGGCTCATTGTCAGACCAAAGACACGGAGGTCGATCGTCTTGGCTGGAGCTCCTTGCGAGGGGAGAAAGGTGGTCACCATCTTCGCAAAGCGATTGTGATGATGCGAACGAGAAGATGTGATTTGGCAGATGCTCATGGAGAGAACAGGCCATACAGGTCGTCGAGTTTAGGCAGCCGGCATGATTTGCACTCGTGTTTGTATGCGACATCCCAGCGTCTGAAAACGGCCCCAGGGCGTCCCAGAACACGCTGCGAGCCCTCTCGCTCGCCCAGCGTGCCGATACCACGTCGAGCACTGCAACTGTGCGCACAACAGACGCCAGACCCTCTGACCCTCACTTTTCATATGCCGAAACAGCCGCCGAACACCTCGAAGGCAGGGGAGATAGGGCCGGATTGACCAGCACTGTCCGAAAGCAGTCTACAGTTGCGAATTTCGAACATAAAATGTGTGCTTTGAAACGTCTTGCATACATTTCTTTCGCTTCCGTTGTACACTCTCTGGTATAGCTTTGTCTTGCTGCTGATTCTGCTCTTGTTCACTTCGTGGAGGCTGAGAGCTTTGAAGGGGCCTGTTAAACGTGCGTAGAGGGATCCAGCATCGGTGAGGGTGAGAGATTGGATGTGACTGAGCTCCCTGAAGACGCGGAGTCATGTCGTGTATGGCCATGCCGCGGTGGTGATTTATTCTCCCGGTTCTCCACATTGTCCTTATTCGGTGTTGATCGTTGGCAAACATTACGAACTCTAGTTATTCTGCTAGTGATAGAGCCCATCATCAACGCACAGTCAACCTCCGTCTCCTGAGGTAATACGACTTCCTGCATGCGTTCGGCAGTGTGAAACTCCCTGTCTGCAGGTTCCGGGCGAAGAAGGTGGAGGCCTTTGCGATAATAACGAATTGGACGCTCGATCTTGAAGTCCTAGTCCAAAAGGAAGACATCCAAAATAGTCAGCTGTCATGCTGATCAGAAACATGTAACCGAAAATAAATGCAACAAACTTCTCCAGGCTCTTCAAGGACAACTAGATAGCTCTCCCGCACAGCGCACCAATGAGACTGCTTTCGATCTCTGCTACTTGTGGCTTTGCGTCCAAGTCCTGGGCTATTTCCGGATATCTCGAAACGTAGAAGACCTGCTTTATATTGGACTCCGCCCGACTGCGCAAGGGACATGAACAAGGCGCCAAGTTCAAGAAAACCCGATAATCTGTTCGATGACGGACAGAACATCTGACAGGTAGCCAATGCCACTTAACAGCACCACATTTCCATGGTTGGAGCAACGTACCACAGCACGAATGAGTTTGATAAGGTAGTTTTCTAGGGCTTCACGTTGTGATAAAGCGAAATCTGCTTGACGGATTTGGCTTCCACCGCTCCCCTTTTTGAGGAATTCAAGTACGGTATACCTTCGGGCATCATGGTTAGGAAGACAATAGAGTATAAGCGAAGAGGCATACTAGTCCGCGGAAACTCAGGAAGCTTGTCCTTGTGGCTGCTGAACGCGTTAGATATAGTGTAACGAGTATGCAGCGAGATGAAGTCCCGAAGTTGCCGATATATGACCCATCGAGCAGTACTGTTCGCATATTCGCGCTCGATACGGAACACGGCCTTATGTGTGTGTGATGGATGTAGGCTATCGCTGATACGGATACGCAGCCAGTGAAGTAAAACCGGACTACGTCGATGGCCCTTGTCGTCCCGCTCGAACCAAAGGCCCAACATTAAGTTGGAAAGACCGCCAGTAATGAGTTCGTCAATAATGTTCACCCCCGACGGTGTAACGGTGTGCGTTATAGCAGTTGAAGGGGACTGCCATATGACGGACGGAATCAATGCACGTAACCTGCCTCACATGTCGGACCTCCCAGAACGCTTTATTGACCTCGGGATAGGAGTCACTGATCGCTGGATATCCATTTGTGTCAGTTCCTTGGACTGCGAATCGTATTGTTTGACAAACCCAGCAGTGTCATGTCTGGAAGGACACTTATCATGCTTGTTTGGCTGTTCTGAGCCTTGAGGCTCCTCGAAAACGACAGTGGATGGCTCGAGCCATCTTGTGGAAGTCTGGCTTTCGTCTTGTCCTCTGGCTTCACAAGCCTTTCCTTTCCTGTCCACCAAGTCTTTGTCAACGTTTGAACCGACTAACTCCAACGCTCCACGGAAAGTAGACTGTCGTTGTTGAGAGCGAGGGTGCCGGGAAGAGGGCTGAGGATGTTCAGCAAGATCGTTTCCAAACAACTCTTCATTCTCGCGCTGATCGTCGAGGAAGATGAAGTGAGGGCCAACGGGAGAATTAGAAGGGGTAAATTCAAGATATGACAGAGATCGGGGAGGACCAGTCTGAGTGGAAGGTGTGTCGGGCACTGAGGAAACGAGCCGAGCGTGTCTGGCGACGATTGACGGAGAGAGGATTGCTGTATGCAAAGCAGGCCGTCGGTCACGAACTGGGATTGGGCCCACAGCACCTTGGGACGGAGGTCGAGGAGTGGTTCGAGGCGTTCCGTCCTCTGGGTGGTCGCTGCTGCCAGCGGCGAGTGCGGCTGAATGGAGAACAAGATACCACCCCGTTGGTGTGGAGTCAAGCGACTGAATTTCCCATTGAAAATTTAGAGCGGAAACTTGAATGTGTGTGTTGAAAATGCCTGGACCTTGCTGCCTCTTCCCGGAGTGGCGCAGCCTCAAGAGAGGGGTGGACTCATCTCAAAATGGAAGCCCATCCAAAGGAAAGCCAGTGGTTCGGAAGGTCCCGCAGCTCCACGCACCCACACGCTTTTCTCCAGCGACACTACCTGGTCACTACCTACCATCATATTAGCAGGTGTTTGAACAGTCCAGTTAGAAGCAATGCTCGCAAGAATTCTAGTCCAAGCCTAGTCTGGATTGTGGGTTCATCCAATCATGTGGCTAGTGTTGGGCCTGACGTCCATCTTGAATTAGTACATAGGTGACCAGTTGATCGGCATGAGATATTACTACTTGTCAACGTTCAACGTCCGATGCCGGGAGGAGTCAAGTTTCCAAAACTTCCGCACGTCCGTAGCACAAACTTGTGGCACAGGTACAATAAGTAAGCTCCCACTCCATTGTGGCCGGGTACTACTTATGACGTTGAGATGTAAATCAGTTTGTAGTGGGTCGACAGTACTAGCAGCCAAATCCCAACATGTCATTCACTCTGGCTAGTCCCCCAAGCGTGTGCTGCTGGACTGGCATCAAACACTCTGATATGCCTGAGGGGCGCATCGAGCCACTTGGCGGGCTTGATACATACATCTCTGAACCACCAGCAAACGTATCGCCCGGACTACACAAGCAAGTCCTCCTGTTCCTCGCAGATGCTTACAGACCCTTCTTCATCAACAACAAGTTGCTTCAGGACTATTTCGCGTCGCAGGGTATGTTGTCTGTGGTTTGTATGCGTGTTACGAGCTGTCGCTGATGCGAGAGGGAAACCCAGGATTTTTCGTACTTGGATTGGATTATTTTTTCGGAGTCCCTGTACAGAGATTGCCGCAGGATCGTGGTAAGGTTGCATGGTCTTTACAGGCGCGTGCCGCAGCAATCGAAATATTTCCAAAGTGATTAAGGCGACATACGGTAAGGGTTTGTCAGCGTCGCATTCCCCCGATATGCCGCTAAACAGCTTCTGTTTTGTAGGTACTGAAACGACGAAGTACATTGTGGTCGGTAAGTGCCACAGCGCAGTTCATTGATGGGTCAATGATTGTTGAACTTGTCTCCAGGTTACTGTTTTGGTGCACCGTTTGTGCTAGATTTGGCTGCGGAGGGATCCATTGTGGCAGGTAATGTGTTTTCCATGGACACAAACGGCAAAGTTCAACCCGCACGCCGAGGCAGGTGCTATCGCCCATCCTGGCTTCCTCGAGGAGAGTCATTTCCAGAAGCTCAACAGTATGTCATCTAAACAACATGTTTCAATTCCGTCTGCTCACACTGGAACAAGACCCCTCCTACTTTCGTGTGCAGGTAGTGGCCTTCCACCGATCCTTTTTGAGTTCTTGGCTAATATCTATCATCGTCAGAGGACGACTTCACCTTCTCTCTCGAGGCACGAAGACGTGCTGAGGATATATTGGTCAGCAACAAATTGACTTCTTCCAAGTTTTCTTGGGAGTATCCCACGGATTTGCTGTTCGGGGTGATCCGAATGTGCCCGATGCACGTGAGTGTCTTTATCATACACTTGCTTTGAATGAACTACTTCCCTCTATTGAATAGGCTGTGCAAAGGAGGAAAGTGCTCAGGGGATAACAGAGTGGTTCTGCCGTTTTATGGCGTGAGCGGTAACGAATGCTGATCGTGCTTGACATTCTACTACAGACAACATAATAGTAAAGTGGTCAAATCTTGACTTTTAGGAATGGGACATTGCGATGCGCTAACTCATGATGTTTTGCAGTTGATCATGATTATGCTAATTGCACCAGGTCGGTGTCTAATTATCATGTGCTTACTGCTAGCCAGTCTCGCTGCTGCCCGATCTGCTTTCGTTCCAAACACGGTTCCCACCGTGTCAGCCCGCTTCCTCCTGGGTAGTTGTATTATTGTCTTTTTCAGCTAAGTTGGCCGCGTGGGAAATCATGAGTCAGAACACGCTCTAACTTCTCTCTGTCGTAGCACCTCAACGCCTCACCGGAATTCGACACCAATAGTACCATTCGACTCGGAAAAGCCTACGGTTGCATCCCGCACTGACCGGAAGAACGAAAAAGAGTTTTCAAAAATCCGGAATTTCACGGCGCCGGGATTCCCTGCCAATGTCAGTGTCTCGTCTTTCTCTGAGTACTATGCTTGATTCTGCATTCCAGGCATGCCACGAGGACATCAGATCTCGACCGAGATCCAATGGGCTGTTATATGCCTCTCAAAATTCCTCGATTTCGAGCGAACTTCTATGGCCCTTGATCTGTCCATCTGATCGGTCAGATACATTGCTTCATACTTCATCGCCCATGGAACGATACCAAATCCAGGGAAGAAGGTGATTTCAAAGGAACGACGAGGAAATTGACATCTACATGTTCCATACCGTTCGCCAGAATACCCAGTATGTCCACTCGGCTCAAGTCACTTGATGATCACGAGGAGCGGGGCAAAGACAAGATTTGTTTCGCTCAATTTACCCCCATTTTTGAACAGGAAGGTATCCTTCGCCTCTTGCAACTGTCTGGTGAATTTATATCACGGAATGAGCTTCAGGACATGCTCAATGTTCCCCATGGTACCGATCTCTTTATCATGCAGT
>QGOI01004882.1:0-16649 GCA_003313885.1 Boletus sp. MG55
GACCCCGTTTTACGCTACGACTGCGTTGCACCTCGCTTCAAATGCTTCTGTCGCGTGGTTCGCATTCTAGCCAGAGTCCATCAGCGCAGCCTCGATGATCCATGCACGTAATTAATATGCGAGCGAGCTAGGCCCATCAGCAGCTGAGGCTGAGCCTCAGCGGTCGTTTACGACGGTGTCTTATGGAGTTTCCCACTGGCAAGGCATTCTGGGATTCATTCCCGTCACGGTTGCGTGTGCCACTGCCAGTGAGTGTTGTGTCGCTTATCATTACCACTCGGAACCTTTATCGGCTAACGATTTCCAGGTACCAGCATTACATACTCGAGAAGCGACCTCAGACACCCATTGCCAGTAAGGTCGGCTTGGTATTATTCTGCAATGCGTAAGTAGGGCCGTGGCATCTCAGGGAGATCTGCTTCAATATGGCTTGTGGGCGTCATTGCAGGTGCTAACAATGTGCACTTGGTCATTTTCCCTGCAGGAATAACTCTTCTCGAGCAGTTTGGCTACTTCATTGATGCATCCAGGCTCTCAGCTGTCATTCACCTCATGGCAGTTTTCCCTAGTAAGACGCCTTGTATGGACTACTCATTCACAATGACTCAAACAACTTATCAGCTAGTATACTGTACCGAAATGCAAACCATAGCTCATCGAAGACGCGATGCGGGACATAGTGCTCAAACATTTCAACCTCCCTCCTCTTCGAGTGTTCAGTATGATTATTACTGCTGGCCAGTGGCCACGCCTTGATCATTTGTCTGCTCCAACAGGGTTCATCCTTACCCTATGATAACTACCCTTGGGCGGCAGAGCGTGGCTGCAATGCTTTACGCCAACACATCGGATCAAGATAACGCTGTGCGTCCCTTCAGCACATTGGATGTTACGTACGGCTTAGTGTGGGGTTGATGTCCATAAAGGATTTTCATTATCAACTTGGGCCGTGTATGCCAGCGCCACCCATTTGGACCCTTAGTCCTTGGAACTGTCTTTTCCAACATCATATCAGCGTGTCCTTCCTTCCCGCTGACATGCAGTATTTTTTGGACAGCCGTCAGTGACGGTGTTACTCCTTTTATTAGCGTTGATATGCCTGCCAAAATCGTCGAGTGCACTGGACGCGGAGCAACAAGATGATCTCATGCTCCGTGCTCCGTGGTAAAGGAGATGCTAGTTCTGAGCTGGAACCTCTTTTGGAGCGTGAGGAGCATGTAAGCAGACATCGATCCATCTGTACTATTGTGCCCGTAATATAGTAAAAATTAATGTGATGCGCTCGTACTCGCTCGTACCAGCCGCCGTAGACCGCCCGATGAAGTCGGTTCTCTGTAACGTGCCTCGCCAATCCCTCTCGTATGCAGAGTGCCCTGGCGCGCCAGTGTAACCCCTGGGTTTGCAATGTATTCTTGCGAAAAGGAATCCAACGCTATACACATCATACTACAGCTGTCACCGAGCGCCCGTTCATTCTCCGTGAGGCAGAGCCAATCGCCTTTAGAGTACACGTTAAATGGGTCTTGATCCCAAGAAGGTGCGTCCTTCATCTCGTAGCAGAGCGTTTTAAACTCTGGAAGGCGATGCGAATTTTTACGAGGTCGACCAACGACGCGCTTAAATTGGAGTGCTCCCCCAGGGGAACCTGTCTGGAAGATGACGTCTTGTGCGGCGGCGATGACGTGATCTGTGATAGCGTTCTATAGGTCTCTCAAGTCCTTGCGCCCGCTTCCAGATAAATAGCGCGCCCATTAAAGACCTAGATAAGGCGCCAGGGCCATGGGCGCATTCGGCGATAGGCTGCGCATCGGAACCACTGTGCCTGGCACGGTGTACCCCGACTCGAGGGTGTTTATTGTATTGATGGTAGTATCATCGAGCTGCAAGTCATCTTTGGGGCCTTGGATGGAAGCTACGCATTGTATGTGCCGAGCATGCTTTAGCGTGGCAACAAATGACCGCCAACCTGATATTGATCGACGTGATGAGACTCGGCTGATCACAAGGTGTGAACTAGGTTCTCGAGGGGAAAAGTGCGGCGTGGACCACTGGCTATAAACGAGCAGTTACATACCGTGGAGCATCACACATGTCATGGTTCCTAGCTGATTCAGCCCACATGATGAATCTATTATAAGAGCAAGATATCAAATGATAAAGCCAGTGAAACTAGCCCATAACATAACTTGAACGTACTAGTCAAAAGGTCGTATGCCTGTTGAAGCTTTTTCGGCTTGCGAGCTTCTCAGCATGCAGTATCTAAACAACCCTGGGAATGATTCACCGATGTCGAGGCTCGAGCACATAGTACCTGGACTAGCAAGGAAGGTTCTGTTGCTCGCGATAGATCAGGGACTTTTCTGCATCGATGAGCTCTGCACCTCAGGCTACTAGCACTGCCTCGGGATCCGGAGCGACACCGAAGGATCCACCGTGACCGGCACCAGTTGGCAGCGAGGTGTCCTGGAACGAACAGCATCACGAGCCTCGCCCCAGAGCACTGCAAGTCACTCAGGCTGGGACTAACAGGACCATAGATGCTCATGCGTGCCGACGGTGTCAATACGGTTATCCTTCCCACGGAAACCGTTGCTGCAGCGCTTGTTCTGAAGTACTTCCACTTTGGGTTGCATTGGCTTCGGTTACTGGCAAGAGCGAGTCCCACTGGCACTTTGACAAAGAACCCTGATCTTTACGGTCCTTTCTCTCCCACACATCCTCCCCTCGTACTTCGTCAAGAGAGTCCAGCACTTTCACCAGACCTCGAGTGACGGCCTTGTCAGTAGAGTCATGCTGTACTTTGCGTCATCTCACATCAGTGTTGTAGAGAGGCATGCAGTCCACTCCTCCCCGCCTTGACCCAGTCGCCCAGGAAGAGGTCAACGAACTCGCAGCAAAGATAGTTGCACTCCAAGAGAGAAAGCAGGCGTTAACCAATGAAGCGTTCCACGTCCAATATTCCATCCTCACTCTCCAAAGTCGCATCGCACAGATCAACAACGAGACTCTTCCGATATCCAGATTACCCTCCGATGTGCTCGCTATTATCTTCGAGGAGAGCAGATGTCTCCTCAATCAATGGCCTGGTCCTCGAAGGCCTCTTCCTATAGAAGTCCAGCTCTCTCACGTCTGCTCTCGATGGCGCCAAGTGGCTCTCAGTACCCCATCTCTGTGGACAACCATACGAGTCCCAATCCTTCACAAGGAAACCGCTGTCAGAACTTATTTCCAACGATGCAAGCAGTGTCCCCTCGATATCCACATTGGTCCAATGCTCTCCGACAAGCGAATTATGGAACTCATCTCGTCCCTCCTCATTCCCCGAATAACCCAGTTTCGAGAGTTGATCCTTGACACAGAGGACCGTCAGGAACTCTTTAGTGTCCTTGGACTCCTCGTTAACATTTCCGCACCCCAACTCCGTCGACTGAAAATATCGAGTCATGATCTCGTTCGCGGACAAGGTGCTTACCCTCGTTTTGAGCTTTTCCGAAATGGCGCGCCGCTACTTATGGATGCACGCTTGAGCGCCATTCCAATCACGTTCCCGAAATCCTCCATAAAAACACTTCATTTCGATCCGTTACCTGGCCCAGGGGCTCCGCTTTCTAGGAGCGACCTACTGAGCATGATCACACCGTTTGCATCCACCCTTACCACACTTCATCTCAAGGGTTTCGTGAGCGGATTCCACGAGGAGCCAGGCAGCGTGCCTGTGGTGCTACCCGCTCTACACGAGCTCCTTGTCCACGGAAATGCTTTGATTCATGGATTCAACGTATTCCGCAATATCTCCACTCCCGGCATCCGCTCCTTCACACTATTTGCCGTCAAGCGACATGCTCTGTCATCAATACACAAATTCATGACGCGGATATGTCCCGAGCAATTCCAAGGACTCCGTGCTCTCCATTATATAGAGGGTGATATGGATGATGATCTGGAAATATATCTTCCGCACGCGACTTCGGAACTGAGCCACCTCTCCGTGACGATTGGTCATCACTCGCAGCTTCTGCGGCTCCTGCTCAACAGCGATAAACAAGCGTCATTACACGGAACTGCCCCACTATGGCCAAATTTACGTACACTGTCACTCCACTTGGCTCGACCGTGGATGCAAGACAGGGATGATGCAGATGCAGACGAGGAAGATGAAATACCGCCCATGATGGCGATGCTGCTTGATGTTGTCCAACAAAGGAAATCGGTCGGAAGGCCACTGGAAATGGTACAGCTCGAAGGATTGAATGCACGCGCGTTCCAAGACCAATTCGGCTCGGCTCTCGCCAAGTCTCATCTACACGTGAACATGCGGGTGATTGTTCCGCAGCATTCGACCGATCTTCGACCTTGTGACCCTGATTGGGCGTATACGGGCGACTTTTATGGATCACAATATCGTTCACATGTATATCGGAAGTTGCAGGCTCAGGATTGGGGATTGAGTGGAGCGGGCTCGAGAGGACCTCAGGCTCCGACAATCATACATACCACTCCGTGAATTCAGGTGGAATGTATTTGTAACTATCATCAGCGGGGAGTTGATGTCGATGCCGTGTATGTACACACCCACTGGTTTTAAGATGCATTTCACGCTCGGTAGCGAGTATCAATGGCAAAGGTGACCAACCGTGCCGTCGGTCCGAACAACCAAGAAGTTGTGGTCATCAATTGTCCGGAATGAGATGCTCTAACGCAATGGAGATCGTCCACCCGCATAAAATCAGCTTTCACCCATTCACACCGTGGTACGCAGATTTGAACGCTCTTTCCTTTTTACTCCGTCTATCACGTTGGTCTAGTGTTGCTAAATTTCCGTGGAATTGCTCTGCCTTGCCTTGTAATAGTACGCCCAAGAAGCATCCCTATTGAGGCAACCTGGTATGTTATTCGACATATCACAGAATGCTTCCGGCCTCCTCAAAAACGTGTTTCCAACGTGTCTTGTAGCTCCTTTCCTTTGCCCTTTAACCCGGAGAGTCCACGGAACATTTCCCAGTCGAACTTTTAGCCATTCCCCACCGTAAGTATCTGTGTATTTGTCCCTTCCGCTTTACTGAGAAGAGCCAAAATAGCAGATCCGTCTATGATGGCCCTCTGCTATCTCGACGACGAAGCCACCTGTGACATTCGGGTGAAAGACGAGCTGGAACAGCTCACCGTCCAAATCAGTGGTCTCCAAGCTTCGCATGACGAATTGGTCCGTGTCATGCGGAATCTCCAAGCCCGCGCGGCGCGCATTCAAAATGCAAAGGCTTCAGTCGCTCGATTGCCACCTGATGTCCTCGTCATGATATTCGAAGAATGTCGTCACATGAACCCTCAGTGGACCGGCGTACTCAGTTTGCTCCGTCAACTCCCCGTCGAGGTCCGTCTTTCCCACGTTTGTAGCCAGTGGCGAGCTGTGGCACTCGCTACGCCCAGTCTCTGGTCTTCTATACATTTCCCGTTCGAACACAAAGAGGAATCCCTCGGCGAATACCTCAAACGATCGGAGGGGAGTCTTCTCCAAGTATATTTAGGTCCATGGGCCAAGTACTCGAATCTGGAACGCACCCTGGCGACTGTGCTGATGCCACACGTCGGTCGTTTTCAAGAATTGATTCTAGACGCGGTGTCGCGAGAAACGCTTTCCGCGTTATTACTCGCTTTCCGCGATGAGGCTGGACCCTCGTTGAAGCGACTGAGAGTCATGTGTAGAGGCACCATCATTACGCACGGGCCACTCCCGGTAGCGGACATATTCACAAAGGGCGCACCATTGCTCACGGACGTCCGTCTCGATAATGTCCCCGTCATCCTTCCCAATCCCGCCGCGGAGATGCTCTCGTTTTCAGTTTATCCCGGCCCCCAGTTTCCAATGTCGCGGAGTGGGTTTCACCAGGCATTAGCTGCCTGCCCTTCTTTGAAAACACTGCATCTTCGGGGATTCGTTGAACTCATCGCCCAAGCACCCATATCCCCGATCCATCTACCTACGCTACGCGAACTCGTGGTCAACGGCCGCGTCCTCGCGAACGGACTACGTCTCTTCGATCTCATCTCCGCACCCAACATTGACACGCTCATTCTCGAAGACGTAAAATCACACTCGCTTGCGGCCATCCACAAATTCATCGTACGTTCTTGCCCGCATGCCTTCCAGTCGCTTACCAGGCTCCGTTACATCCGATGCGAGTTCGGGCCCGACATGGATGTGCATCTCCTCCGCGCCACACCCGGGGTCACCGAGCTCGTGCTCAGCGTGGATAAGAACATGCATCTCATTCGGCTGCTCGTCAATAGCGATAAGCAAGCAGCAATATATGGGTGCCCGCCGATGTGGCCCGGCCTGCGCACCGTTACGCTACATACGCAGGGGTACACGGGGCATGTCATCGGTGCAGCTGGTCCAGCCGTCCCCGTGAACGAGCCCTCCCCAACGATGCTCCTTCTGCAGGAATTTGTCACCTGTAGAAACGTCCTCGGAAAACTCATCGCGCTCCTCCGCTTCAAAGGGCCTAACGCGGGACCCTTTAGCAGCGAGTTCCACTGGGGACTGAACCAGACGAAGCAATACGTCTCTACGCAAGCCGTCTGTTGTCAGACGCCCGCCATGCTTGCGGACTGTGGGTACAACGACGACTGGGCGGCGATCGCGGAGGCGTATAGCAGTCAACTACGTCAGTTTTTGGCACAGGTGTCGTTGGTTCGGCATCAGATTGCGCCTGTGCTCCCTCCTAACTTTAATATCCAACATCTCAGACGCCGAATCGGCGTTCCCACATAACGAAGATCTATGATTCTGCTTTCTTCTCATCATTCTTTTTGCTTATTTCACGATCATCGTCATCATTATCTAAGTACAATTTTACCGTCATCCGTAACTATCAACTCATCACCCAATCTCATCACACAATTTCTTTGGAACCATGATTTTCAACGAAAGGACATCTTATTAGCAATCTGGACGATCGCATGTTTGATTTCTACACTACTGGGGCTAGTTTCTTTCTGGAGTAGCGTTACACATGCTTGTCAACAATCAGCACACGGATGGCATTCATTAGATCAATTCGCTTTCATAACTTGGCTTTCTCTCTCGGCTTCCAGTTCTCGCGTGCTTCTTCGCCTAGGGCACCGGCTTGAACGAGTGCGTTCCGTTCTTCTTCTGAGAAGCCCAGTTCGATCAAGATAGCTTCATTATGGGTCCCAGGTTCGAGTATCGTCGTGGGAGACTCTGTGTGGGGAGATGAAGCGGGCGTTCTGCTCAGTCGAGGATGTGGAGCGGGACGAGGCGACCCAGTCGGATCGATCGACGCAGCTTCTGCGGGCGTCAACACCGGCACCGCACACGCGTCCGAATCTAGAAAGAGGATCAAACGAAACGAGATCAACACACGACCGAGACCGCGTTTCGTCATCCAAAAAAGAAGACCGACCGTGAAACACGTCTGCCCAGTAATCTCTCGGGAGCGCCTTGAACCCGTCCTCGATGTACGTTCTCAACTTGGGCCAGTCGTCCTTGGTGAATTGTTTGGCGCGGGTCGGGGTCCATTCGGTTTTCATGCCGTTGATGCGAAGGGCAGCATTGAATCGATCGATAAAGGTAGCAAAGAATTGGGGTTCAAGACAGCCGAGACTCATCCATTTCCCGTCGGCGCAAGTATAGACATCGTAAAAAGGGGCGCCACCGTCGAGAGCGTTAGATCCGCGAGGTTCGGAGAAGTAGGGGGAGGAGTTATGGGTGTTAAGAAGGGGGAATGAGGAGACGTAGCGGGCGCCCGAGACCTGTGATGAGATGATGGTGAGAAGAAAAAAATGGATGGGAATGGATGGCTTTACCATATCGGCGTTGACGACCTGACCACGTCCGCTCTTGCCGCGTTCGATGAGTGCCAAGAGGATGCCTGTCGCGCATAAGAGGCCGCCGCCGGCGAAATCGGCGAGAAGGTTGAGGGGAAAACTGGGCTTCTCGCTCGTTCCTGGCAACATCTACGGTTGTAAATGTTAGTAAATATGGATGTACAGAGGGAGTCTGACATCATACGGATAGCACACCGCTGAGAGCGATGTAGTTGATGTCATGACCTGCGAAGATGTCATCAACGTCATCGTTTACTCGAGTATGAGTCCAAGGATTGTGCACATACCAGCCATGGAGGCATAGGGACCTGCATTCCGATCAGTCGGACATTTGGCCGCGTGGAGAGGTTTGCTCACCTTCTCGGGGGAATCTAGGAAGGGCGATGAGTCAAGCCATCAGGAACTGTCAACAGACTCACCCAGCGATCCGTGCGTAAATCAGCCTGTCATTCAACCCCTTCTTTCCTTCCGTGTCGTGGAACACCTCCGGTCCCAGACCGAGTCGCTCGAGAACGCCAGGTCTGAATGGGTCGATGAGGACGTCAGCTTGGACGATGAGACGTTTGGCGGTCGCGAGTCCTGCTGGATTCTTGGTATCAAGCACAATGGAGCGTTTTCCTTCGCAGAGCGCGTCGTTTGTAGATGCGGAAGACGGTCTGTCGATGCGAGTAACCAAAGCGCCCTGGTGTGCGAGAATGAGTCCGGCAAACGGAGCTGGTGCCAACCCGGCGAACTGGAGCCAATCAATAGCCGTCCGATGACGAAAGCGCCTGCCGCACCTCGACCACCTTCAATCCGTTCAGCGCCATCCAGAAATCAAACGTGGTTGAGGTATGGAGGAGAGGGTGGGATAAAGTTTCAAAGGGCCTGTGTCGGTCTATGTTTCAACCCATCGCTGTGATTGTTTATAAGTGGAACGGAGCAACGGTATGTATGTATGGCTATGTAGTAGGTCAAGGCTATTGTTTCGCCGAGACCACTCTCGGGAGTCTCGGAAACAATCATGATCTGATTACCCAACCCTTTCAGGGCTAACATGGATATACGCCCGGAACCACACTCAAGGTCCGAGATCCAAAGATATCATGCGCACAGTGGACCAGCCTAGCAATACGACTCGGACGATATTGTCTTTGAGACCGAGTCCGATCGTGCTACAATTTAAAATACGTCAACTCGTCCTGACTCCGACTTGCTGGAATAACGTCGGAGAGAACAAGAATTTACGTTGTTATTTCTATGCATTTCGCAAGTTCCATTGGCCAGATCACTCTAAGCGACACCAAAAAGAGTGACGTACCTGGACTTGCTATACGGGGCACCACCATTGGTCCATTATGGGGCCATAATGGCCCGCTTAAACTGTTGATTTGAACTATCAAGCGCTTGACGTTTTCCGTCGCCGTCGACGTCCTCGGAGTACCTGAGTAAACCCATTGGTCAACTTGGCGAGACCGGCCCATGCGGCGGCACCAGGGTCGCTCGCAACGTCCCGTTCTTGACAATTTTTCACTGATCTCTCGCTCCCCGGGCCGGGCCGATTACAATGCACTAGTACGATTGTGTCTTCCCGAGGGTGCGTCCATGAAGTTTGTACCGTGTATTTAGTGCTGACCAACGGCGTTGATCTTTTCATGTTGTCACCTGAACCTCGGTGGGACGTAAACTCATCGGAAGGAAATGTACCTTTCTCCCGTTTCTCGTCGCTAAAGCATTACACTGCGACCAGCATCACGTGGGTACCCCTCGTGTCGTTCCAACGCCAAATGAGTGATCCCATGCTCAAAGCTCTCCGCTTCCTTGTCACGCACTTGCAGCCGTGCTCTATTCTTTCGACACTGCAAAGCCACGGTGAGGAGATGTTGCTGCTCGGTCCGGACTCTGATCACACACACGAAATGGCTTTAAAATCTTGAATATCGCGATATCTTTGTCCTCTCATCACCCACGATGAGGAATTCAGCCATTCTTCTCCAGCTTGCTGTGATCGTTGCAGCACAACATACCTTTGTTGCTCGAGACGCGGATACAGGTACAGGCTTATCGACGTTGACACTCAATGGTCCAGCATCGATCCCAGACGAATGGACGACTCCGCCCCTGAACCAAGCTCTTGCCAGTTTCAGCATCGAAACCGCCTTTTTCGAGGAGTACTTGGGCAACGACTCGTATCCAAACACGTTGTCTATAAATCTTTTCCAAAACCTCAAAGATAGAGCAGGTATCGCATCACAGATACGTATCGGTGGGATCACAGCAGACTCGACGACGTGGAACCCCAACCAAGAGGCCGCATTATACAATTATATCGATGCGAGTGGAGCGCTCGTCAACACGACTCTTGGTCTCCAGTTTTGGAATTCAGTCAAACTCCTTCCAGAAGGGACTCAGATCGTCATGACTTTGGTGAGTCAGGTCTAGAAAAAAGCTATGGACGGGCCTCGACCTCGGACAGGACTTGGAAAGCCTCAATTATACAGGGGCATTGAGTATGGCTGAGGCTGCCTGGGCAGGTCTTGGACCACACATCATCTCTCGCTTTGAAAGTCAGTATCCTCTAGTTTACTCACCGCCATGCTGATATGTGTACCTCCTACAAGTTGGAAATGAACCTGATCAATACCCACTCGACTTCGACGCACAGAACTATACGGCGATTTGGGAGGTGAGGTCAGCGTCCCTTTGTAGATGCACATGATCGAGTTGGTTCTCTGTTCACAGCCTTGGTCGGTCAACATATCCAAGGCACTAGACATCTCCTATCCTGAATTCCAAGTCGGAGCCACAGTGATTGACCCGCTCTGGCCATACAACACTTCCCAAGCAGAGGCTCAATTTGATTGTGCTAGCGCACTCGCTGCTGGTGCCGATGATGGACACACAGTCAAGACATGCAGTGAGCATACGTATCAATACAGTGTTGGTACTTCAATCGGAATCTCGGCTTTTGGATTGATCGAGTTCTAGGTTTGTGACCCTACTAGAGCAGCGGTGGCTACGTTGCCGAATCTGGTTTGTACAGCAACATGCCGGAGCGAGCAACAATGCTGATGAATATTCACGCAGGTCAACCACACCCGTCTCACCGAGTTAGTGGCAGGTTCTGATGTTTTCTCGCTTTAGTGAAATTCCTTTCAGGTATTTAGATCTGTGGCAGCCCCGCATTCACGCAGTTCGATCGCAGCTCGGCCCCGATAGCTTCACGATTGGTGAGGACCGCTCCAGAACTGACCCTCGGTATTTACCCCTCGTCAGGCGAATTCAACTCGGTATCATGCTCAGGCAGAGATAATGTCAGCAACACGTTTGGACAAGCAATGTGGTTGGTATGTCCTTTAATCTTACGGGTTTTTCGGAAATTAACCAGGCCGTCTAGCTTGATACCACGCTTTATGCAGCTTCCATTAATGTTTCACGGTGAGTTTCTGGCCTGCCTCAACAACCTGCGAATGTTGGTTAATGAGTTGTGGATAGTGTGTACGTCCATCAAGGAGGCCCCCTTGCATTACAAAGCTCGACGCAGCTGAACCACGGCGGCCTTTCTTTCTACAACCTCTGGTCCGTATCAGAACAACTTGAGTTCTTGCGCATATTTATTCCACGTGCAGGTACCCCGTTGACAACAGTAACGGACCCATTCAAGTGTTTCCGGTGTACTCTGCATACCTATTTGTCTCGGAGCTCATCGGTGGCTCGACGTCGCTCCAGACCGCCAACATCTTCCCGGGTAGACAGCTCAACGGATCCTCCATCACTACCGCAGACGGCGACCCTTCTGCAGGTCAACTGTCTGTGTACGGATACTGGGACCACCCGAATGCCGAATATCCCGCCAAGCTTGCGATCCTGAACCTCGAGATATACAACTCGACGGCGACATACCCTCGTCCGAACGTCACCATCGATTTTTCGGCGTACTTGACATACCCTGGGCAGGGGGTGACTGTGAGGACTATGATCGCTCCTGGTGCAGAGATCAAGACTGCGAATCTGACGACGTGGGCTGGGCAGACGTTTGCGACTGGCGTTGCGGACGGTGAATTGGTGGAGGAGTATATCACGAACGGTCAAGTTGGTGTTGCAGCGTCGTCTGCGATTCTGATTACCTTGTAAAAAGGCGACACCCACTACTAAGTTGGGACCTCTTTTGTCGTAAAATTCGTAGTAGCTGAAGATGTCATTCTTTCCCATGAACTGAATTCGTCAAGTCCGATATCGTCCCATACTTGTGTGAGAGCGCTGGTCACTTCACAGCCTCACACCGTGACCAGAGAGCTATGGACCGCACCCTCGTTGCTACGTTCGTCGAGAGCATCCGGCATGCATCAGAGAACTTGATAATGCAATCTGCTTCGACATTACTAGGCCATCGTCTCCCGAGTGATTCTCTAGCTCGCTTATCTGATCAAGATACACTTGACGCGGCCCGAGCCTACCTGATCATATCAACTGTAAGTTTAACGGAAGGTCATGTCGTGCCTCGCGAATTTCAGCTCGAGGCCTCGCTAGCAATGCTCAACCGACGTGATTGTGGCCTCGTTTATCATCGAGTATATGATCTAGAAGCCGGGTCAGTTTTTCGGAGGGATTCGGTCTTGATGTGTCATGAATTCAGGCTTGTCTGACTGCAAAACATGAAGGAGGAAGTCCAGGATGGACATGCGACCGTCGCGTAGAATCTTCAACACTTTTTTGATCCGTTCGTCACGACCGTGTTGTGAAGCAAGCATGAGCCCATCATCAGGTTCCATGGCCCGGAGGATGTAGGGATCGATTGCATATAACTGTGATATGAGGCTCGGTGACTCTGGCCGGGATCACTTATCTAAGCAGCTAACGGTTCCTGGACCCGACAGTGCTTGTCTCTCTTTTAGTTGTTTGGAACAGTGTTACAGAAAAAGGGGGAAAGGGTTGAGGTGTTCGGACCAATATCATGTCTTTTTGTCATTTCTTTGGTGTATTCGTAGTCCAGACCTTATGAAAACAACTGAAGACCTTATAGGTTATAATTGCAGTGGAAGTAACCGGCATGTAGGTCGCATTCATGGGTATCCATCATCTCGTTATGTCGCCCTGTGACCCGTGTTGCCTGGGTCATCAGCACACAAAGTTGCGGGTCGGGGGTGCCCAGAGGGCCATGGAATAGTTGGATCGTTTGGGATTGCATTGATTATAATATTGTAGAGCATGTTCCTGAAACGGAAAAGAATCATCCAAAGCGTTAATTTGTGTCCCATGTTCTCAACCATGGCTGTATGTAGATGATGAGAGTGAATGGGGCTTACAGAAAAAGATGAAGAATCACGTCTCTCGCTAATAGCTTCAAATATTGGTTCAGTTGCCACTGCTTCGTCGCTTTGTACGTGGAAACCAACTGCGACAAGGTTTTGGTGAGAGTGAGAATCAACAGAGCCGCAGCAGGGACATATCGAGGAATTCCAATATAACTTGAAGGGGATTGTGGTGTTGTCTGAGTAACTGCAGAAATTGAGATTGAGATCCCGGACGACCGTCACTGAAGAAAAGCAGATGGGAGATGAAGATCACATTCGCACTTCCAACTAAGTCAGATGCATACCTGACAGGTAGGTATCAGTGTTGTCGTACGTACCCTGTGACAATAACGAAGTTGGCGATGACTTCCGGCACGAAAATGAAAACACGGTAGTAAGTCCTCCACTGCCAGTCCTCCCACGTGATCCGATCGTGTCCCGTGATCGAATCTGCCGCCGATCTGGCTACACTTTCCTGATAGGCTTGGTGATCCGGTCCAGGATTCCGGTGGCTTATCCTAGCTTGCGCTATCATGTCCACCCCGAAAGTCGAATATCGTCAGCTCGGCAGGTCCGGTCTCCGAGTTTCTGTCCCCATTGTAAGTCCCATGTAGAGAGAATCTGACGTGACTCCTTTTGACCCTGACTAACCGTGTGTATCATCCTAGCTGGGAGCCATGAGCTTTGGTTCGTCCAAATGGTATGTGCGTACGTCCTTTCCCCTTCCCAAACGTCCCCCTTGCCGCGCCACGAGATCATAGCCTCATGCCTACATCGTCACCATCCAGCCATGGGTGCTCGACGAAGAACCTTCCCTCGAGGTCATCAAATCTGCATGGGACCTCGGCATCAACACGATAGATACCGCCAATCTCTACTCAAACGGTGAATCCGAACAGCTCGTGGCCAAGTTCATCCAAAAGGTATAGCACCCCACGTCCCTCGTCCCCGTGGCCCATATCCACCCTTCTCTGATGGTCTTTTTTTGCTAGCATCAAATCCCCCGTCACCAGATTGTGATCGCGTCGAAATGCTTTCGTCTTGTCGCCGATGATCTACCCGGTCTCAAGGATCTGCCTCAATACGTCAACCAAAGTGGACTCTCCAGGGCAGCCATCTTCAATGCAGTCGACGCTTCGCTCGCGCGCTTGGAGACCTCTTACCTCGATCTCCTCCAAATACATCGATACGATCCCGTGGTCCCTGCCGAGGAGACGATGAAAGCACTCCATGACCTCGTTCAGAGTGGCAAGGTGCGCTACATTGGCGCGAGCTCAATGCGGTGTTGGCAATTCGCGCACCTCAACGAGGTGGCGAGAAAGAATGGCTGGAACACGTTCGTCAGCATGCAAGACGAGTACTCGTTGCTCTACCGCGAGGAGGTAGGTCATTGCATGGGTTCGCTCTGATAGGGCAGCTTTTGACGTGGCAGTAGGAGCGCGAGATGCTGGCGTACTGTAAATTCAATGGGATTGGTGTCATCCCTTGGGCACCTCTCGCTTCGGGAAACCTCGCTCGCCCTGTCGGCACGGAATCTGTTCGGCTCAGCGCTACGAAAGGCACCATATTCGAGCAGAAGCTCTCAGAGGCCGACAAGACGATCATCAGCCGCGTAGAGGAGCTCGCGAAGAAAAAGGGCATCAGGATGGGACAGATCGCTCTGGCCTGGGTCAGTCAAAAGGTCGTGAGCCCCATCGTGGGTGTCAACTCCGTCGAGCGGCTCAAGCAGAGCATCGTGACCGACATCACGTTGACACCGGAGGAAGTGAGCTATCTCGAAGAGCCGTATGCATGCCTTGCTTTTCACCATCGTGCTGCCACCCGATCCTTGTCCACAGATATGTTCCAAAGTCTGTTCGTCGTCACCTCTAAAGGCATGGATGGACGTAGATATATAGCTGTTGTATTTGTAGTAACACTGACGGCGTGTCAGTCCGATAACAAAGCCTGAATCATGCAAAAGAAAGTGCCAAGGATATAAATGTGAGGAGAACCGAAACAAACAAGAATTACTAGTAAGTCGCTGGGTCACGCAACACGGCAAGCAGAAACCGATCGTCTGTATCGCATTCGTCAACGTCACGACTCGACCGCGAACGAAACGAAACAAACCCACCCGGTGAAATCATCAGCTCGTGTCGTTTCGTCCTTATTCTCATAAATCGAATATGATCCTATGAAACATGTTCAATGAGACGGTCCAAACATCAAAAAGGGGAGCGAGGGGTGCAAGACGACAGAAATGGGGACGCACCCCATCATTTTCCTCGCCACTGACCTCCTCCAAACTGCACACTCCACGATCCGCGCAATCACACCCGCGTACTTTCTTCCCTGCTTGCCCTCAAACATGACGCCAGAGTATCGGATGATGGACACCTGGTCGCTGCGCGAAAGGAGAAGGCAGCCGGGAATGGAGCGATGGGCCGAGAGGAGCGCGAGGGTCTGTTCGAGCTCTGCCGGCATGGGCGCGTGTGCGTGTGTGGCGTGCGTCCCGGTCGTCGAGGTGATGGTGGTAGGAGCTGCTTAGACTGCGAGAGAAGTGCTCATGGTATGCGACATGCTTTGCATAGCCTGTTCAGAAAGGGTTCAGGGGATGGATCATTCCAGTGTGCGGTCGTACCATAACAAGATATCAAAGTTTACAGACAAGTGTACCGAACGAATGAAACCTGTAATAGTTGTTTGGAACAGTGTTACGGAAAGAGTTGAGGTGTTCAGACCATGTGTCTTTTTGTCATCGCGTTGGTGTATTCGTAGTCCAGACCTTGTGAAAACAACTGAAGTCCTTACAGGTTATACTAATCGCAATGGAAAACGTTTACCGTCGCCGTGTCAGTCGCATTCATTGGTATTCATCGTGTCGTCATGTCGCCTTGTGACTTGCGGGTCCAGGGGTGCCCAGAGGGCCGTGGAATTGTCAGACGGCTAGCTACATGCCGGGTAGATTGGAGATCAGAAATAGTCCAAATATGGACATTGTAGTTATGTTGTCGTGGGAGCTCGCTCAGCGCTCAGCATTCAGACGCCACAACGAATCACCTTGCTTGGCAAGGTCTTTCCCCTCTTGGTACAGCAACAAGCAAGGTGTTTGGCGCCAGCGGCGCCCCCTAATAGTTGTGTCCGTCTATCGACGGCCGCTCGCCACCGGCTTGCCTCTTTTGGACGGCTGGTCACCAGACCTGGACCATTCAGGTCCAGGAATATCTCAAACAATATCTGTTGATTTGAACCTTGTGATATCAAAACCACCCGAACCACCCGACTCAATTGCAACACCCTAACCACTCGGAATATCTCAAACAATATCTGTTGATGAACCTTGTGATATCAGAACCACCCGAACCACCCGACTCAACACTCTAACCACTCGAACCATCTGAACCTCCCGAATCACCCGAAAAAGCGTCGGAAGCTTACCACATCGCCGCTGTTGCACGTTGGCTTTTTGATGTGCCTTGTATCCGTGTCTGAAGTGTGATGACAGCCGCGGTGAGGAGATGATGTTGCTGCTCGGTCCGGACTCTC
>QGOI01004905.1:0-20356 GCA_003313885.1 Boletus sp. MG55
TGCTATACTTTTGCTACACTTTTCGATACACTTTTGTAGGGTGTTTTGGTACACTTTAGATACATTTTAGTACACTTGGTCACTCTCACTAATACAATCTAACCTTGGCTTAACCAAGTCTAACCAATACTTTGCCAATATTCCTAATCCAGTCTAACCAATGTTTTGCCTTCTAATCAAGTTTAAATAGTGCTTTACCAAACTTCCTAACCCCAACTAACCAATATTTTGCCTCCTTTTGATTTTAAACATTCATAAAGACTGCTTTTAACCGGTTTAAACAGGTCCCAACCGGTGTACAGCCACAAGGGCTATTCACCCATGTTTTCCCCTATTTAGTACTATTTATTCACATTTTTCGGACCTCATTTGGGTTCATTATCAATATTTTTGTGATTTAATGACATGTCATGCAAGAATTGATGTAGCACATCCGCATTTGGTCCAAATCGCATGACCTCGGGCTCAGTAGAAAGCCATGAATCACTACTACAACCCGAGGCTGTATGGCTAAGCGTGAATTCCACGGGGTCATATGAAAAAAGACCGGTTTTTCCAAAGACCAGTTTCAACTAGTTCAAAATTTGTAATTGACCCCCCAGGACTGGTTTTTGCAGTTTCAGTCCAGTTTTTCCTGTTTGGGAAATCTTTAAGACTGATCCAGGTCCAGTTGCATCTATTTTATGCCAAATAACCAGACCAGACCAGACTTTAAAACACTACTTATTAGAGTATATTAGTTTGGTCTGGGTTAGGAGGTAAAACATTGGTTAGACTTGGTTAGGAATTCTAACACAGCTATATCTCTGTACAGACTATATGGAATTTGATATACAGGTTTGTATCTTAGTTTGGTCTGGGTTAGGAGATAAAATATTGGTTAGACTAGGTTAGAAAGTCTGGCAAAGTACTAGTAGTTAGACTTGGTTAGGAATTCTGACACAGCCACATCTCTGTACAGACTGTATAGAACTAGTCTGTACAGGTCTGTATGCTCTGTGGTTCTATATACTCTGTGAAATGATTACTAATCATTTGTAAACATGAGGCTGACACAGCCACTAGTCTGTACAATAGGGTGCACTCTGTGGTCTCTGTAATCCAAAAGGCTGGTTTGCTGATGCATGGTGCCATGCACTAGGTGTACCTGACGGACAGTTAGACAATGGCCAGTTTCAGACTTATGTGTGCATGTATGCACACTACTCTAGGTAGATGGTCGCCTTGATGATGAGCACGTTCATGTCATAGATGTTTGAACCGATCCGACCACCCATTTCCATCAAACTAGAAGTCATCCACAAGTAAAATGCCTTGCACAGGGCACCACAGGCTCACGTCCACTATTATAGCACATACGACCATTGGGGTCATTGCCATGTGGGTAGCTTATCTGAACACACATACAGGTTGCATGCATGTGAGGAGATCATACAACTATGTGGGCCCAGGCATGCTTGGTGCCATTTAATCTACTACGTTCATTCTTTGCTTTGCAATCTACTATTGAACAATTTCTCTTCAGATGCTAATCAGTACATATATATCTCATGATGTCTATGTTTGGGCTTCATCCCAGCATGCGCGCTTGGTTGGATCTACTTCGCGAGTTCATACCATGGTGTACCTATTAGTAGTGAGCAATTTGAGAAACTGAATGAGAATGTTTGCATGTTTGGCATTATGATTATACACCAAGTTGCTTAGATCCCAGCTACTAATTCCCACCAGGCTTCCTGCAAGAAAAACATTCTACGAGTGCTGAAAATAGCTGATTTCAGGGAAAACTTGCCAAAGCCACAGCCTTCTGAGTAAATCAATCACATATGACATACTTTGCAAGCCCATCGAGTTGTGGGAAAGTCCCACCCCAGTCACCACTTTCACATGTAGTAGTATCTCTCCCAGGCCCATTTTCAATGTATGCAGCAATGCCTCATCAGTCCATGTGATAGAGAAATGCATGCAGAGTTGTGGTTTCCTGCAATTCCAGTTCCTGTCTTGGAGGCAATGCATTTAATATTAGTGTTGTTCATCTACATCAACTATGATGTATACTGTTGGATTATCCTGTCATATGATTAAATATGGTGTTAGTGATAGCGCCAACCCAGGGCATTCATGTACTGGGTATGGTTCCTTTTTTGGAGGTGAGGTCATAGGCTGATACTAGTCCGTCCGTCACTGGCCCAGGTCGCCCGTCACATGGGCAGGAGAGGCTTGGATGTATCCACATCCTACGACAACATTTATTTCTTGCTACATACCAGCTGGGCTAATGAAGCTGGTGCATTCTGACACAATGCTATCACAGTTCCATTTAAACATCTGAATTATAACTACTGCAAGAGGAACCTCGGTTCAGTTGCAAGGCTGTTCTTCGTAGAATGCTCAGTTCTAGTAATCCCATAAGGAAGCGGAAACTGCTATATAAATGAAGAACGTAAAGAGAACCAAGTGCACTTGGCCTTGAAAGATGGAATCGCTAAGAAGAGAGCCAAATTACTTTCCTCATACTATGAGTGTCAAACTGGTTGTATATGTCTGCTACCAGGACATAAATGGTCAGTCTCATGAGCATGTGAATGACTGTTTACTTTGGCCAGTTTCACAGTATATATGCTCTGCTACCTGGAAGCAGTGCAACTAAAGCACTGGCAGGTGATTTGCAATCCTCATGCTTTTGGTTTGGAAATAACAAGGGTTCATGATGACCTATGTAGACGCATCACATTGGAGTATTCTGATGCTGAACATATGAGCACTGGCAAGAACTGGTGGGGCACCCACCACAGATAGATTATTGTAGGTTCTCTAGACTGCCACCGTGGAATCAGTTGCTCAAACTGAAGCTCGAAATCTGAAAACTCACTAGCATTAGTAGACCATCACTCCTCGTATCATATATAACATTCTGTCGTCTATGTGCACCAGATAGAACACCTATTGCCTCAGGTGTTGCATACCTCATAGACCATCTTGTAACATCAATATTGGGAATAGGAGTACAAGCTGAATAATGCAATTAATGAGCTTTATTGATACTTGACAATGATTGGGCAATCATGGAGTGGATATCTTTGCACCGATCTTGACACATTTCCATGCACTGATAAAGAGAGATGAAATGCTGAAATGCATGACAATGGAACAAGACTCGCCTTGAGAATAACATCAGTGCAGTGGTTCGGCCTGATTGCCAAACATTTGTGATAGAAGAGATCGCAGGCATGCATGCGACCATGACAACACCAACCGATGTACTGGTTTCTTCTTCAGTATGATCCAGTCAGATTTCATCCCCCAGCACCGCCTGGAGATGTTCAGACTCAATTGCTGACCATTCAACATTTCCCTTACTACTGCAGAACACGACGTGACAAGTCCAAACATCTCAATACCTGCATCTGCAAGCGCAGTGCTTGCTGCTATCGAACCAGACATTATCCATCCTTCAATACCATCTATGGTCAACTTTGGAAATAGTTCCAAGGATGGATGATGCAACTGATTGATGGATCGCAACAGCAAGTGACCTGTCTTCAGCATCCTTTGATAGATTTCTCAATCTGATCAGAATCGTCGGGAACACACAGAAATGCTCACATGAAGTGGAGATTGGCGATGAGTGCAAGAAAACAATGCAAATTTAACCTCGATATTCAATTTACCCTTTTCAATGTAAGTAGTAGACTTGGACTGCCTTGGACCATACCTGTTAGAAGTTGAATGCACTGTTAAACTCACCGTAGTGACCGTGTCCACAGTGAGGACCGACTCACACAGCACATGCCAACTTGGTCTTCTTGGTCTCGATATAAGCCGAGTCATTTGTTTGACTGATTAACCCAGGCTGTAAAACTTGAAAGGATGGATCAGCTAGAAGGTGTACTATGTCACGGTGCACGTCCCACATATTGGGCTGATGTCTGTTGATTGTTGGCCACATTGCGCATTCCAAGTGGCAGAATTTTCCTGATCAGGTTCAAAAACTGGTGGAAAGATTTCCTCTGGGCCATTTGTATGCCTTCTGTCTAAAGGCTTCTCAGCCATGTCACTGGCTCATTGAAGTTATCATTGAGCAACTTGGATTACATATGATGCACTGCGCTCGAGTGGTTACCTGATTTGTTACATAAGTCATGGCTCGGTGGTGCTAAGTCTGCATGCAGTCATCTTCAATTGACTCTGGTGCAGCTGCGCTGTTGTATCGTGCCTTGGGATTGCTCCTCCACCTTCTCTAGTGCATATACAATGTAATTGACGCGTTTAGGTCGGTAGATATGGTCCTGACATGACCATCTGTCTTGGTAAGTCCCTTTTGCTCAACTGACTTTTTTCTAGGTCATGATTTCAGTTGTCCATGACAACACAGTGGGTTCGGGTAGTTGGTAGGCCATCTAGGGTCAATGGGAGGTGGTATGGACACCTCAGGTACATGCATCATGCTGCGCTTCTACCATCCATGCTGATTGGCATTGCCAACAGCCAGTGATCGTGTTTCGACTCGTTTCGAGTTGCGGTGTGCACCACTCGTTGCACTGTCCCTCTAGCCTTGTTCCTCATTGTATATGAAGCTGTCTCCGTCGCTTTGGCCACCTCAATCGCTCTCAATGTCTCTGAACTCATCCATCTTGCCCATATGGTCTCCTGGCCCTCTACCTCGGCCCTGTGCATTTGCTCCGTCGATGCAGTTGCTGGTATCACCTCTAGGGCGTTCCTGGTTTCTTGGGAGGTCCCCTGGTATGACCATTTCGCCGCCCAGCTTGTCTGGCTCATCTGGAGCCTTCCAACTTGAAGGTGAGTCGTCCTCTCTTCCCTTTGGGCCTTTGCGCTCATGTTCTAACATGTTTCGTAGCTCCTTGGGCTGGTTCGTACACGTGTCTTGTCACTGGTAAGTACAACGTCAATGCTCATATGAGCTGTCCACTCCCCCTCGAGCTTGACGCTTGGGGGTTCATCTTGTCATGATGCAGGTTTGTCAGGTGGTCATGGTAGGGATGGCTCGTGGTGATGTCAAGGTACGCCATCATCATCCATTCAAGTTGGGTGCGCTAATCATTTCCTTTGTCTGGCAATGCCAATAGGTTTTCACTTGGAGGCTTTTGAAGGAGAATCTGGTAGTGGAGGACTGGGGAGGCATCTACAAGCTGCTCGCCTTGTCTTTTTGGATTATATTCTGTGTGCTGTCATCTTCATGCTAATTTTTTTGCCCATGTCACAGTCAAGATTGCTTGTTATAATTACACCATCACATGACATTTGCTTGGAGCACAAAGTACAGAGTATTGAAGATAAAAATTTCGCAGCAAAAGGTTTGTACTTTGGAAACAAAGTCCAAAATGCACGACATCCGAATGCGTGCTGCAAACGGTCCGAGTGCAATTTTTTTAGGGGTGTTCGATGTCCAACCTCCGCCGTTTGCCCGCATGTAGATGGCGCAAGGACATTTGCCCAATTTGGGAGTGTGACGGAGTGCAGTTGTCCAGCATTCCATATACCAGTGAAGTTACCATCTCCCTTTCCAACAAAAACACAAAGCCACTTGGTGCTGTTCCTCCTCTCGCAAAGCCAGCAGCATTTTCGTCCAATGCATAGATCTGAGTAGCCTCTTCCTGGTGTGGGTGTTCTGCCTATTGTGATCAGTGCATGCGTGTGTGTCGTTGTGGTGCAGATGCCGACGATCACTGTTCTTTGATCGACACAGCCTTTTTCTATGTGGTGTTACTCTCAAAATCATCAACAGGAGATGTCATTGACTGTGTGTCATCCAGGAAGTTTGTGATGCACTACATTGACTTGGAGACAGCACCACACCTTTGCCAGGTCTTGTGGGAGCACAAAAAGCTAGTCCATGAATGAGATGCATGCACTGTGAAGTCTATTAAAGGGCTGGTAGTCTACATCCTGTCCCATGCCGCCATCCTCAAAGACTCGTTTTTGTTTTCACCGTGGTACATCATCTGTCACTGTTCATGTTCCAACTTGACTATACTCATTTCCCCCATTCCTCAGGAAGCTCCTAGAATGCCACATGAACAGCACCACTGGCCATCTATACCATTCCCTCTCCTTGGGTATCCCTACAAAGGACTTTGTTTTAATAGAGTGGCTGAGTGGTGGCCATGGACCATTTTTACACTTATGTTGGCACCATCTGATTTTGGATGTGGAGACTCGACAGTTCTACAAATCCCCTCCATTATACTCAGTGCAGGTAAGCAGTAGCTGACTTCATAAACGAGCATCGCATGAGATTGCTCATGAACAATAGGGTAATTTACCACCTAGTTGGGACATCGAACCCCTGACATCATCACCCTCTTCTAAAAAACACATGTCATCATTATCTGCTCTATTGTTCATGGCACTGCATCGCCCATGCGATCAACGTTCGTACAAGCATTAATGTTGCCTACCAATGCACGTTCCATTCACAGCAGCCTTGGTGTCCTCTGCCTTTCTCATGAAGGCATTGTTGAAGGTCACTTCCAAAGCATCAGCCTCATCCAAAACTCACTTGTCGATCCCACAGACAGAGGAACAAACATCAGGCTTTTGGACCTGTCGTTCGAGGGAAGGGACAACTTGCACTTCTCTTGCATCGACCTCACGCACGTGCCGTAGGTTTTGAAGATGGTAGGAACATTGATGTTAACGATGTGATGCTCTCCCCCACCGAGATGTTCCGACATAGCGGCAGGTGGTCCTCCAATACTTTCATGAAGGATGTGTGCAGGGACTAGAAGCAAACAACATCAATGACATCCAGGATGACCAGATGTCAAAGACATTGCAGTGTCTAATGGTACTGTTATGGAAGACTCTCCTGATGCCCAACGGGATGTCAATGTTCACTGTCGTCTGTAAAGATGGATTGTAAAACATGTTACAGTGCAACCTATTGTTCCAAAGGCAAAAGCCCCTGCAGCAATGTCTCCGCATCTTGCCTTCCATCCTTTTGTGTCGCCCCCAACAAATCTAAGTTTCGTCAAGTTCAAGTCAGGCCCATGATAAATTGTGGGAGGTGGGTGAGAAGATGCAGAGGGTGATATAATAGGGATGGGGATGGGCATTGGAAGGAGACTTGAGAAGGTTCAGTTGGGCTAGATCTCTTTGTCCGAGTGTTCATGCCATTTGAGTGCAAGAATCTGTGTCGCAGTGGCTCTGAGGGCCGCCATAATGGTTCATGCAGTGGGTGCTGTGGTCTTGTGGATGAAACGAGGCGTTCTCATAGGGCAGGTTGTGGAGATCTCCCCTTGAAGTGAGCCAGTGCCCAGCAGGGAGATGGAAGGTCTCTGATGGTGGTCTTGTAGCCACTCAACAAACATCGCTGCATTCATGTATGCCACAACCCCGATTTGACCATGCATAGACTATGGCGTGACCACTGGTGCTGGCTATAATATGTTCATTCGTCCTGGGCCTCCATCTCGGACCTAAAATAAGCCATGATTAGGGGTTGAATGCATGGAAAAGGCAGTTTGAACAACATGTACAAAGTTAAAAGATAACACCCCTTATCATATTTAGGTAATATTTGTCACCGTCTGACGCCACATCATGATTGTCCAGACCTCTGAGTCATTCAAGCTGACACTGTTGACCCGGCTTCAAACCTCTCATGGTCTCTTGGAGATGAGCAGAGCCCATATGGTGCTGGATTGTCTCATCTTGTGACTGGTGCTCACAGTAAGTAGTAAGTACCATTCATAGTCAATACTGTACTGACGAGTTGTAATAAGATGCGCGAACAGTCCACCCTACCAGCAGAGATTATTTACCAGATTCTCTGCTTCCTGAGTCCTTGAGAGGTTGTCTGTTTGTGTACAGTGTGCTTGCCTTCTTTCTGATGGCTGGTTCACTCTTAACCTGGTCATGCATGCCAACTTGCCAGATTTCCAAACAATTCTGTGACATTAGCTACCTGCCTGTAATTTGGAGGACCTTGTGTACAAATGCACAGTCGCTTCATCCTCCAGGACCATTTCCATCTCAATTAGTCCAATCCCTCGAGCGTACTCTTGTAAAATCAGAACGGCTGGCGCACTCATGGATGATGCAACCTATGCGGGACATTTCCAGCATGGGGATTTGACTCAATAATTCTCCATCACCTACTCTCAAAGTCATCAATGGAAGATGGATCATTGACTGCGAGCTATCCAGGAAGTTTGTGGTGCACAACATTCGGAGACAGTGCCACAACTTCGCCACATCTTGTGGGAACATGATGAGCTAATCCATAGATGGGATGTATACTCTATGACATCTATCGAAGGGCCAATAGTCTACATCCTGTTCTGTTCCCCCATCTCTGAAGATTCATTTTCACCATCATATGTCATCTGTCACTGTTTATGTTCCAACTTGACTATACTCATTTCCCCTGTTTCTCAGGAAGCTCCTAGAATGCCACATGAACAGTACCACCGGCCATCTGTATTGCTTGCTCCTTGGATATTCCTAAAAAGGGCCATGTTCCAGTAGAGTGGCTGGATGGCGGCCAGGGACCATTTTTATACCTTGCTTGGCATGATCAGATTTTTGATGTGGAGACTCGACAATTCTACAACATTCCTCCATTTGGCTCAGCACTGGTAAGTAGTAGCTGACTTCATTGATGAGTGTCGCATGAGATCACTCATGGAACGTCATGGTAATTTACCACCTAGCTGGCGTATCGATCCCCCGACACTCAGCCTTCTTGAAAACACATGTTGTCATTAGCCATGCAATCAAGCCCTCACATTGCCTACTGATGCACATTCCATTCGCAGTGGCCTTGGTGTCCTCCACATTTTTCATGAAGCCACCATCGAAGGTCATTTCCAAGTGTCAGCCTCATCCGCCAATTGGCATGATTCAGGCCATACTCCTGGTCTTTGAGCACACAAAATGGATGAATTTGAGGCTAGCTGTGTCCCTGAATGTTGAACGTTCTGAACATTGAGCCCTGGGGTCCCCCGGGTAACTTTGCCCGATTAGCTGGCCATACTGGCTCGCTATCCCTGACCAAACAATGGGGCATCCCCAACCAAATTTCTACCAACTATCATGACTCCTGACATTGCATGGTTCATACTTCCTTTTTTGTCCAAGGTGGAACTTGAAGTCAACCTTTAAATTCAGTCAATGGTGACAAATTGTCTTAAACAGCTCGCTATTAGTTGACACAGTAACTCTTTGTCTGATTCTTGTGATAGCGAGAGGGATAACATTGCTCTCTCTATGAAACAGCTGCAGCAAACTCATGTATGGATGTTGACACTTCCCAAACATGTGTCTGTGGCCGTTCCTTCATACAGAGTTCAGCCTTCATGAAACACTCGAAAGCATGCAAAGCGGGCAGAAAACGCCTGTCTAATGCACTTACACAGGCGCAAGAAATCAAAAGAAATGCCATCTCTCAGGCAGCCCCAAGTTGCTTCCTTGATCTAATGCTACCACCTCACTACATTTGGAATCTCAGGGTCTGCAGATCATGGATGCCCAACCCACATTTGCCACTGTGACTGGAGTAGGGAATACTGTTGAATTTCATGGTCACACTCAGGTTTCGTCCTCATTGTGGGACTTCACCATAAATGCTGACACTTTCCCAGACCAACTGAAATGAAGAACATCAAGCGGAAAGCATTCAGTCGACTGTTGAGAAGGATGATTCATTGCCACTGTCATTGAGGAGGGCCCGTCAGCTGAACAGGCAACTTCCGATACAGTTTAGAGATATGTTGCCTGAGTTGCCTATGCCTCTGCCTCCTCTGGAGGCTGTGGTCACTCACCATAGATCACCATCACTGGCACTGCTATCAGCCACCTCTACCTCATCAACTCTGTCAACCCCACCTCATTTTTCCCAACCACAGTCCTGCCAGATATTCTGGACTCAGCAAAACTCATTCGAACTGTTCCAAGTATATGACAGTGAAATGCTCCCCATACACAATCCCGAAGATTCATCCATCAATCCTCATTCAGGTGAATCTCTTTGGCTCGAGTTGATAAGTACACACAGCAACATCGAGAATCCTTTTCACCCATTCCTGAATGAAAGCTCTTTTTGCCTTTCAGATTGGTACTGGAATCAAGGTGCAACAAAGTCCAGACAAGATTTTAGAAGCCTCCTTAGTATTATCGGGAGCTCTGGATTTAAGCCTGACAATATTTGTAATACTCAATGGACAGCCATCGATCATGAATTAGGAAAACTCACACCTGCTGAGGAACTATCCTCTGTGACATTGGATGACTCGGGTAGCTCAGCGGCTATGGGGAGCATGGATAATAACCTTGGGTGGAGACGCAAGACTGTGACCATCTCTGTACCATTCACAAAACACTCTGGTCCCCAGGACTACATAGTATCTGACTTCTATTGCTGCTCTCTGATCTCTGTTATATGGGAGAAGGTCCTAGATTTTACATTGCATCAACCCATTCACTATGAACCTTATGAATTGTGCTGGCGTCCTGCTCACAAGGATTATGACATCAGAATTCATGGTGAATTATATATATCCCAGGCGTTTGTTGATGTGCACAATCAGCTTCAGCAAACACCATCAGAACCTGGATGCAATTTGCCTAGGCAGATTGTCACACTCATGTTTTGGTCAGATGTGACGCAGTTGACATCCTTCGGAGATGCAAAGCTATGGCCTCTGTATGTATTTCTTGGAAACCATTCCAAGAACGAGAGAAGCAAGCCATTGTCCAAGCTGTGCAGTCATGTCGCTTATTTTCAGCATGTATATGCCTCTCCAAGCTTGGACAATGTGAATTGGCATTGTGTCTGACCCAGCGATGCACAGTTGCCTGACAATTTCAAAGATTTCATATTTGATAGCAGCGAAGACAAGCTCCCTGGTAACATGTTCTTCACACATTGCCACAGAGAACTTTTTCATGCCCAGTGGAGGGAAATTCTTGATGACGAATTTGTTTGTGCATATGAACACAGGATCATAATGATGTGCGCTGATGGGATAGAACAGTGGTTGTTTCCTCGCATCTTCATGTATTCAGCCGACTAGCCTGAAAAGTATGTTTCTGATTTGCACTGAATCACAGTAAATAATGTGGCTGACTTCACATGTGAGCAGAGTGTTAATAGCAAATATCTGTAACCTTGGGATATGCCCATGCCCCCATTATACCATTTCCAAAGACAAGGTTCAGGATCTGGTGACAGACAAGGACATCCTTGAATGACAATTTCTGGCATGCAAAGATAGCATTGAAAGACGGAGTAAGATTTCTTCTGTGCATCAACTAATCTATGAACAACACTATGTTGTCGACGCTTCCCGGGTTGAAGATCTCCTGAAGGCCGAGTCCTTGGTCCCTACTCAGGTGGGTGCTCATGTTGCACGAGTTTTGAATTTCTGCCACTCACACCTGTGTAGAATGTGTTCTCTGAATGACTTTGCCACACAGGATTTGACTTTTTCTTGATGCTTGTGGTCAATTTATTACATGAGTTCGAACTTGGTGTCTGGAAGGCGGTGTTCATACATTTATTGAGGATGCTGGATAGCTTGAAGGGAGATAGACTTGCTGAAGTTGATCACTGGTAGGTGCCAACAGATCATGCTCGTTACATTGCTCAACCTACATTTAAGATATCACCAGATTCCAACTTTTGGATGCAGTATGATCTGGCGTTTCAGGAGAAATGTATCTGAATTAAAGAAGATGGCCGCGCATGATTTCAAGGACTTGTTGCAAGTGAGTGGCATAATCATCTTCACGTCCCATCATGCAGAGAAGACATATCCTAATGTTGCACTTCTACAGTGCACTATCCCCATGTTCACGGGCCTGTTTCCTGAACCATATGACAAGGCAGTCCAGGAACTCCTTTTTGTCCTTGCATACTGGCATGGGTTGGCAAAGCTCCAAATACACACTGATGAAATGCTTGAAATCCTGGATACAATCACTCGGTCCCTTGGCCACAAGATTTGTCAATTTGTAGTGGAGACGTGTACTACCTTCTCGACGAGGGAACTTCGTTCGGAAGCAGAGAGTCACTGCAGACATGAGGCTCGCGAAAGCCTTGACCATATTAATAGAACTTTGGCTTCAGGTGCCATGGCGGCAAGTCATTGTCAGCTCAAGACTCTTAACCTTTGAACATATAAGCTTCATGCCTTAGGTGATTATGTTTCCCAGATCAAATTGTACAGCACTACGGATTCATATTCAACTCAATCTGTGGGTTACACTATACCAACTTTCAGTTTTCATTGACATGGTCTGATTCACCAGGGGGAACTTGAGCATCATACCAGCAAGGCACGGTTCATGAGAACCAGTCGCAAGGCATTCACTGCCCAACTTGCATCCATTGAACAACGTCAATCCCACATCCAGCGCATCAGGACACAAAACCAAGCACTCAATAAAGCGATGGACCCGACGCTGAATGCACCCGAATGACATCATGTCATTGGAATGTCACAAAACTTTCCAGAGGATGTACTCGCTTTCACGCAAAGAAATTCTGATGACCCAGCTGCAAAAGTCTGTTTATATTGCTATTCATGAAGAAACTCACTTGATGCGACTTCTGCAGGATTTTGTTGTCAAACTGAAATCACACCTCTTGCCTCGCATTTGCAAAATGCACTACAATTGTTACGCTTGGCCTGGGTAAGGACGAGCGTGCCTCTATGGATGAAGTTCGAGTTGCTATACGAAGAGGAACCTTCCAGTGGATGGGATTCCACTACAGATCTCTGACGGGTGATGCTCACAAAGAGACCAGTGACCAATTGGAGAGACTAGGATCAAGAGGACTATATGTCTGACAGAGTATGAGTCTGAGTTGCAGACGGGACTAAGGTGCTGACCAACTAGCGAGAGCTAGAAGGGAATCGAGAGTGACACAGAGATTGGATTCTGGGTACTTAGATGGAAGTACAGAGGAACTCTAGCATGAGGATCTCTAGTGCTATGACTCAGGTATAAGTATCGTAGGGTCTGCATAAGGGCAGGCTTGGAAGCACTGCTTTAGGAATACATGAGTCACGACAAGTCAGAGCGAGTCATGAGGGAAGCGGTGACTAAGCGGAGAGCTAACCGGGCAGAAGGGGAACCGGTTGGCACGTGAACGAGAAAGGTCACTGTAGATGAAAAGAAAAGGTAGTCCCATGCATACAGTCATAACAATGATCTCAATCCTGAAGGCATCCATTGTCAACCCTGGTCTGACAATAATATACTCTCAAACCTCAATCAAGTAGTTTTCAAAGGATGTTGCGTGTATTGTCACTCCCTATTCCACATTAACTACACAACATATGACCTCTGTCGCGAATCTGACATAGTAAATCCTTCTGTGGATTGTCGTGACATCATGATGCTGGCCAATGAGAGTGGTTCTAACTGTCACCTATTTTGTTATGCTCATGTTCTAGATGTCTTCCATGTGAACATCATTTTCACTGGCCCAGAATCCAAGGACTATCTATCGAGAAGGCTAGAATTCCTCTGGGTGCGATGGTTTCAGCACTTGGAGTCACCTGCTGCTTCAGGTTGGGACCAACATCTTCTCGACAAAGGGAAGTTCTTGCCAATGAGCTCAACAGACGCTTTCAGATTTGTTGACCCCACAGATGTTCTGCGGGGCTGTTATATTGTTCTGTCATTCGTGGATGGAAGACTCCACCCTGATCGCATTGCTGCATCGAGGTGGACTCATGATGCTGATGATTGGAAGTATTATTACAGTAACAGGTTTGTGTATCTATTCTTCTATTCCGATATGTTAATAAACAATGTGTATTAGATTTGTGGACCGTGATATGGTCATGCATTTTCACTGGGGCTCGGCATTGGACATTTGTATGTGTACACCAGGAGACCTTCGGAAAGCACTGTCAACAACCATTTCAGTAGCCCAGGAGATGTAAGTCTTCCCTCTTCAATTTGGCAATCGACTGACATGATGCAGAACTCGGCTACTGTTACTTCAAATGTTAATTGTATATCTGATCAGGTACCTCGGCTGGATTGTGACAATGATGGCAATGACGTGCCAGATGCTGATTTGCCTCTGTCAGACTCAGACTTGGACCACTTGGACCACTCAGACTTGGAGCTCTCGGATGGAATGGCGACAGAGCAGGAGGAAGAGGATTATTCTGGACATGGGGACTATGAATTCTAGTTGTGGACCTTGAAGAATGTATCGACCCAGGTTGTCAATGAATCTAATATCAGCCAAGTATTTAGGGGCTGTCATGAGTAATTTACCAATGAATGTGAAGTGTGTGGCACCTGACAGTGTCACCTCTACTCAACCCGGAATTCCTCCCACCTTGGTTCTCGTTCACATCACTCATGATGGGCCTTGATGGCTCACTCCTCTTTCATGACCACACCCTGCCCACCCACGATGACCTCCACAACACAATGACCACCGGTGTGGCACCAAGTCCCTTGACCCTGATGGCTGCAAGCCTGCAACTACTACTAGTTGAACTGGGAGGACATGAGGACAACGATGACTGCAATGATGGCACCATCACACATCTGTGTCCGCCTTCATATGCCCCCCCCCACCCCCCCTACAGTCGCAGTGTACACGCACATGCACACATGCTTTGAATAGTAGGCTATCAGTGTATGTCCTTCCCCTACTGCCAGTGTCCCCTCTGAGTCATCCCACTTCCAAATCCATAGTGACAACGTGATGTGGGACTGGGACAGACATAGTGCGCGATGACAACACCTGACATGATGACCATGAGGATATGTCAGCCACAGCAACCATGATGATGCAACAACCATGATGATGACAATGAGATGTCATTTGCGTCAACCATGACCACTGCAAGGACATGACCACCATGATGATGATGACACAACGACTGTGACGACACAACGGGTGATAACGATGATGCACACACGATGGAACATCTTGAACAGCCTGAGCAGCCTTTGCTCAATACAAGCAGGCACCAAGATGGTATTCTGTGACTGCAGTGCACTCTTGTTCCACTGAGAGCATATGACAGTCACTGCTGCATGCCTTTGCTGTCTCACCTGCTCTGGTCCTTCACTTCTGGGTACCATACCATACTGCAGCCACGGGTGACTTGGGTTTGAGGTGGGTTGGCAAATGCTGACCTGCAGCCATACCTGCTACCTGTGCAGGTTAGCTGATATTCCCTATGAAATGTAGTTTGACTGGGCAAGAGTTTTGTTGTCACCAATAATGCCAATCTAGTAGTATGATAGCTATGACATAATACTAGCATGTTGTTCAACATTCAAGCTTGTACTAGCCAATGATGGTGTGAATCATGTCAAGTTACTATGGGCAGATAAAATGATAGTCCAAGTGGTGGCACTATGTCACATTACTGACATGCCATTATCAATTGAAAGCAAGTTGGAAGTAAGATGGTCACATTATTGATTTCAATCTGGTGATGGATCATCTCTGATCAGAGGTTGCCATGACAGTCTAGGATTATCTACACATTGTCAAGGGCATATACCCAATCTGGCCATTGATCAGTCCTATGTCTGCATGGCATGAACATATTAGACCATTATCATTATTCCCTTTCATTCCCTCACACCTGACTCAGTTCTTGGCGCATCACTGTTACCTCCAGCACTGTTGGTCAACTTGCGAGCATCTCACTCTGTCAGCCTCATTGTGTGCTCACTGCTCGTACAGCCCATCCCGTTGGCCATGCAACATGCCCTCTGGCCTCATGGGCCTTGTGCATGTTGCATGTGGGTTTGGGACATCAGTGGTCTTGTCATTACGGGGTGACAGCGGGTGGGGTGATGGTGATTGGGGCATCTGAGAAAGCGTCAGCAGCGTCGTTGGATGTGCTGAACATGCTGGAGACCAGGGGCGTGACTGTCATGAGGGTGTGTGCATTTGTAAGTTGGGAGGGGGGTGGCACAGTGGATTGAGTGCATGTCAGTGGTGAGATGAGAGGTGAGAGGGGTGTCTGGGCACTGATAGAGAGCATTAGTCATTAACTTGAATACAGACATGAGATGCACAATGTGCATTGAAGCAGTCATCTGGGGTGATGCTGAGCATATCGGTGGCATCGTTGGATGTGCTGTAGTCATTTTTTTTAATGGTTTGGGCAATCTAGAGGGCACACTGGTGAGGGACATGACCTTAGGTGCAAGTGGAGGGCGTTCATTGCGATGAGCAGCTGCCACTGCTATCACTGTTGGGAAGCACTGTAGCTTGCTGCAACATAGATGACAGGTCACATGGCAAATCATGGCAGGGTCGATGTTTTCCCTCCCTTTGGCAATACCATTGAGCCAGGTGTCAATTGTGCCAAAGGTGGAGGCCATATTGGGGTCATTGAAGTCATAAGGTTTGCTCCAGCCCAGTGGAACATATCACAAATGTTCTTATACAATGACATGGAAACATGCGAGGAGGAAATACAAACAGACCTTCTTTGCAGGCCCTTGAGCAAGGTGCTGTCGAGGAATGGATCCCAGCAAGTCGAGCAAGTTGGCCTTAATTTCTGGTGGAGGCTTGATCATGATGATGCAAGATTGTTGAAGGATGTTGATAGGGATGGATGGCTTGACTTTCATGGTCAAGAAAAGACAGAAGTTACAATGAGGACTGAGGGTTTGTAACTTCTTCTTCTCCAGCTGTCCTAGCCATGAAGGCACCAAGTGAACATTCTTGAGAAGGATCCATGTCCCTTTTCTTGATGCTGTAGCAATGGCTTGATCTGTGAGCATGAAGCCCTCCAGGAAACCCATGGAAACCAAGAAAAATTGCACTATGAGATGCTTGACATGGCAGCTAGCATTGTAACCAGTGACTGACACCAGGGTAAGTGGGGTCATGGCAGGAACCTCACTTGCAACCATGACATTGAAGTCGAATTCGGATGACAGGTCACTCTGGAAAATGGTCCACACAAATAATGCTATGGAATGCAAGAGAGGGTCAGGTCACAAGTATTTGACAATAAGCTTTGAATGAAGGGCCTCCACAGTAGGTGCTTGAATGTCAGTTGACAGGAAGAACTTGGACAGGAGGGGTAGACACATACATGTACTCAGCTCCCAAGGGAGAGGTATGATCATTTCAGGGTTTCCAGACTGTAGGAAAGGAACTGATTCTTCATGGCACTTGGTGATGTGGCTGAGAATAGGCTTGAAAAGACCCTGTTTCACATAATCTTCAAGGTGCACCATCTAGTCCAGGGAGAGTACAGAAGAGGCCAGATGTTTGCCTAAGATGTGTTGAACTTCCCAATGAACTCGAGTTCATTGGCAATATCCTCAACACTTTGCAGCTCAATTGGGCCCAAAGTATTGCAAGCACAATGTGGTCATGGTGAAGGTAAGTCCATGGAGAGCGGGTTTCTAGTTTTATATCTCTGATCATGATGGTTCAACATTCAGGTCTGAGAGGAAGCTGCATGGAAGGGATGCTTGTGCCCAACAATGGCAAGGCTGTTCACCTGAATGCATCTCAGATCCATTGGGTGCAAGAAGAAGAGGCCACTGATCTGAGCAACCTGGTAATGCTTCTGGTCTACTCACACAGCCTGAGTGACTGCAGCGATGTGATGTTTAAAGTTGACCTACCATTTGATGGAAGCTCAGCATCTCTTGTCACGATGAGAGCTGTTTTTCTCAATGTGAGGACTGGAAGAGACAAGATATTAGATTTTAGGATACCCAGTGGCAAAGCTCTCGAGGATTGCTTGTATACGATCAGAGGTGCGGGATGAGCAACCACTGGCACTGGAGCTGCTGATGCTTTCTCAGTGACCCATTTGGCTCAACTTCCTTGTCTGGGAGATGAGGATGCAAGTGCAGCCTCTGAAGAAGCTAGGTCAGCCTGAGCTCTCACTTTTTGTGCCATGAGAGTGAAGAGAGGAGGAGTGGAAAGTGGGATGCCAACCGTTCATTTTTTCTGTCACTTTTAGGCTGATCCCGGAACAAAATTGCAGAGGCGACTCGAGGTGCAATGGCTCAGCAACGAACACATGTTTTGAAGGGTCATTGGGGAGGGAAAAGGGGTAAATGGGATATGTGTTATGCCAGGAGCTCAGGAGAGCAATAGTACTTATGGGTTCGGTAGAAGTAGTATTAGATTACGTAACCAGTTGGTACAGTTCTGACATGGTGGTTATATGGCACAGACACATGCTGGGTGATGTTTGAATGACACATCAAGAAAATCGGGATTCGACGTGTACAACGAAAACATGACATATGATGTTGGTACAAACAGCTGCGATGAATGCTGATTGTTCACCAGGCTGTGCTGGACCACCTAATTGCCTTGCCTCTTCTGCTTCTCCTCACTGTGCTTGCCCATGGACAGCTGGCCCCACTTCCTGTGTGACTGACTGTGGAATCACACACATGTTCCTTTTCTTGCGAGATGATCTGTCAGAAGAGGTGAGCTTGTGCTTACCAGCAGCATGCCACTCTCTGTAATGCTCATGTGCAGACATAAACATGGCCATTTGGAACGATCAAAGCATAGAATTCCAAGGGACCTGCAATGTCGCTGTGGATTGACGAACTGGCTCAACGAGCTCATCTTCTGTGTGACTCTCCTCCATCTTGGTGATGAGTGACGTCCTGAGACGTTTGGAAGCATTGCGTATGAGGGAGTCGACCTTTGACAGGTCTTTGGTGGAATAAAGCACCTGAGAAGTGATCAGAACACGATGGATAGTATGGAGTGATCACATACCCTGGATGCCAAGAACTCATCTTGAAGGTAAACATCGATGGTAAGAGGACCACTGGGGTGATGAAGATATACCTCTATGGTCACCTGTGTTATGGAGATCCACGTGAACTCATCCATGACCATAGGCCCTAAGCTGTTTTCAGCAATGGGCAATGCGAAATCCTTGAATGAGAGGAGGGGTCTGGTATGCAGGTTCTTCGCAACGTCTTTGCTGGATGGAGACGCCCACTTGGGAGATTCCTGAATCATGATCATGAATACCAGATCGACTGTTGGTTGAGACTCCATGATTTGTTTCAGGTTGGCACCCGTGTCAGCAGACAGGACTGTGAAAGCAACCTCTCCAATCCACTTCGGAACAAAAGGATCTCCTGGGGCATGACCAGAGTTGTTCTCAATCATGAGTTGAAAATTGGGGATGGCCGTTCCCATGGATCAGTTGGGCTTGACATAGAAGAGCAGTTTGTTCATGTTGTTGTTGAAATTGTAAACATCCTTGTCCTGACCAATGGCATTGGTGAAGGAAGTGATGATGCGATTGAAAGTCGACAGCATTGATTCATGTACGGATGACAGCTTCATGAGAATGAGCTTTTCTTTGTTGTCGATGTAAGTGAACCTGTATAGTGGATCAAGTAATTGCTAGTATGAATGCTTCCAAATCCGAATTCGACTTACTTTGTATGATGATATTCCGTGGGTGTTACGATTGTACGCTCACGGACTATCTTTTCCTTTCATCTACGATGACCGTTCCTGTTCACGTGCCAACCGGTTCGCATTCTGCTCTTTGCTTCCGCCCGGTTGCTACTTCGCTTAGTCATCATTTCCTCCATGACTCGCTCTGCTCGTCGTGACTCGTGTATTCCTAAAGCAGCCTCACCGAGCCTGCCCTTATGCAAACCCTACAATACTTATACCCAAGTCGTAGCACTAGAGATCCTTACGCTAGAGTTCCTCTGTACTTCCACCTAGTACTCGGAATCCAATCTCTGTGTCACCTCCTTGATTCCCTTCTAGCTCATGCTAGTCGGTCAGCACTTTAGCCTGTCTACGACTCCACCTGATAAGCGGCTAGACGTATAGGAACCCTTCTAGCTTCGCTAGTCGGTCAGAACCCTTGACCCTTCTCTGGTCGTTGGTCTCTTCGTGAGCATCACCCATTGAAGGTCCGTGGTCGAACCCCATCCTTAGGAAGGTTTGTCTTTGTATAGCTACTCGACCCTGTCCAGCAGAGGCATGCTCATCCTTACCCAGGCCAAGCGTAACAAAACTCTAGCATACCAACCCATGCTACCATCGCGTAGTCACCATTTCCCGACCACCTCCAAACCCAAGGAGGAGCACTCACCCTCAGCTACCACCCTCGACCTCCGCGTGGAGGATACCCCACCCCGAACACTCTGAACCCTCGACCACTGAGGAGTCTGAACTATCTTCCGACTCCAATAAACTACTACCCTCCCCGGCAGAAGCCAAAGCCACTCGAATCTTAGCTCATGAACTTTCTCATGACCTCTCTGCCACGGCAACTCTCACCAGAGTTCCCACACCCCCATCCCCTACACCTGTCCAACGGAACAATCCCTTCCCCTTTCCTCCTTTAAACCCCGTTCAACCCCCCCC
>QGOI01004905.1:20406-43837 GCA_003313885.1 Boletus sp. MG55
CTTTAAACCCCGTTCAACCCCCGCTCCCCCCTAATCCGCCACCACTTCCACCGTTCCCCAGGCCCCCCATGTCCACCCCACTGAAACCCACTGAACTTCGTCTCAGCACCCCGGAAGCCTTCAACGGCTCCGCAGTTAAAGCTCAACCTTGGCTACAAAGTGTAGCACTCTACCTTGCCATCAACAACAAGGTATACGACACTGAAGAAAAGCATATTGCCTACACTCTATCTTACATGACCAAAGGGTCCACCCAAACGTGGGCTGATACCTTTAGGGAGTCTAAGTACTCCTCCTCCTTAGGAACCTTCGCCCTCGGAACTTGGATCAACTTTGTTGCCGAGTTCAATAAAACCTTTAAACAGTCCGACACCATCGGCTCTGCTATCAATTGGCTCGCCACCAAATGAATGATCGAGAAGAAGGACAGTGTCTTCTCTCCTTCCCTCACGACCTACACCGCAGACTTTAGAAACCGCGTCGCCATCTCAAAGATCACCGACGACAATGTCCTCATCAACTACTTCTCTGCAGGCATTGCGCCTACACTCATGGAGAAGGTTTATGGCATGGACACAGTACCCACCACAGTCGAAGAATGGTATAAGAAGACCATGACATTCGACACTCAGATGAAACGCACCGCTGAAATCAGCAAGCGTTACAAGAAACCCACCACCTACTACCCCTATTCCCCCTCCCACTCTTCCTCTACTCAGAGAGAAGAGAAGGATCCTAACGCCATGGACGTAGATGCCATCAAGCTCGCCAAGCTCACCCCGAAGGAACGGGAAGAATGCTTCAAAGAGGGAAAGTGTTTCTGATGCCGGAAGAAAGGCCACTCGGCCCGAGACTGTCCAGAGTATACTACCCCATCTAAGAAGGTTCGGAGAACCCCCACAGACCTCCCCAAGCTCGCGGCGTGCGAAGATGACGATGACGAAGAAGAGGACTCCGTAAAACGAGTCACCTTTTCCAGTCAGGATTTTTAAATAGGAGACCCTCGTCGACGTGGTCCTCTCCTCCCTCTGTAACTTGTGCCCCTGTAGTTGTATCGCTCTCTGCGAAATCTATGAAGATTCCCCTGCAACTCATCGTTCCCTTGCACACCATGAAAACCGTCGACACCCGCGCACTCATCGACAGTGGCACGGACATCTCCTGCATAGATTGGGCTTTCGTCTGAAAGCATAAACTCCCTACAGAACGTCTCCCTGACCCCATCCCTGTCCGGAACGTTGACCAGTTGTCCAACAAGACTGGTGCAATCTGCTTCACCTGTTCCCTCTTCACTAGTATCGAGGGGATTGCTCAACAGGTGAAATTCCACGTCATGTCCTGCGGAAATGAGAATATCATCCTCGGACTCCCCTGGCTTCACACCACGAACCCCACCATCGACTGGAATCGACAAATGCTCTCCATCTCGGAGTCGCTTGACCAGTCGAAAGAACTCTACATGCAGTCCACTGCAGACGCCACCCACCACGACGCCCACTTCAAGATGTTCACAAACTCTTGGAAGCTCCCGAAACACGTCAACATTAACGCCGTTGATGATGCCCACCTCTTCGAATACCTCGAAATCGAGTCCGAAGAAGATTACTTAGTCTGCGCCAACGACAACCAAGTCATCAACCATATCATCCGATGCGGATCTCGGTTTATCCCCACCTCCACCATCGCCAAGTTAACCACCCTACAGAACTTGCCGCCACAGCAAAGAAGGCCAAACCCAAGAAGGTCTTACCCCCTGAATACCAAGAGTTTGCCAAGGTCTTCTCAGACGAAGCCAGCAAACGCCTACCCCCGTCTCGCCCCTACGATCATGAGATCAACTTGACCCCTGGCTTCCAACCCCACGTTGGGAAACTCTACCCCTTGTCCCCAGATGAACGAATGGCGACCGAAGAATTCCTTGACGAGAACCTCTCGTCAGGAAAGATCTGCCCTTCCAACTCCCTGCAAGCCTCCCCTTTCTTCTTCGTCAAGAAAAAGGATGGCAAACTCTGCCCCTGCCAAGACTATTGATGACTCAATGCCGAGACCATCAAGGATGCTTACCCGCTACCCTTGATCCCTGACCTCATCGACAAACTCCAAGGCGCCAAACAGTTCACCAAGTTTGATGTCAGATGGGGCTATAACAACATTCGTATAAAAGATGGCGACCAGTGGAAAGCCGCTTTTATTACTCACAAAGGACTCTACGAACCGGCAGTTATGTTCTTTGGTCTCTCCAACTCCCCCGCCACCTTCCAAAGGTTCATGAATGACTCCTTTCGGGACATGATCGCCGAAGGGTGGCTCATCATTTACATGGACGACCTCCTCATCTTTTCCTCTGACCCCGAACTCCACACCAAACGAACGCGCCGTGTCCTCCAACATATGGAGGAACTCGATCTCCACCTCCGCCTTGAAAAGTGCACCTTCGACGTTGAGGAAGTAGACTATCTTGGCATGATTGTCCGTCCCGGCGAAATCGCCATGGATCCCGTCAAGCTTGATGGGATCTCCTCCTGGCCCACCCCTATGTCCGTCAAAGATGTTCGCTCATTCCTCGGCTTTGCCAACTTCTACCGGCAATTCATATCCGATTACTCGACCATCGCCCGCCCCCTCATCGACCTAACCAAGAAGTCCAACCCCTGGTCATGGTCCACCGCCTGCGAACTTGCATTCTCCACCCTCAAGGAGATGTTCACCTCGGAACCTGTTCTCCAACTCCCCGACCAGACCCGCCCCTTTGCCATCGCCACCGATGCCTCGCAGTTCGCTTCTGGTGCCATCCTCCTCCAGACCGATTGCAATGGACAATGGCATCCCTACTCTTACTCCTCCCATTCGTTCGCCCCCACAGAACGGAACTACGATATCCACGACCGCAAACTTCTCGCTGTCATCCGCACCCTCAAGACCTGGCGGCACTACCTCCAGGGATCCTTGTTCCCGGTTTAGGTCTTCACCGACCATAAGAACCTCCTCTACTTCCGCAAGGCCCAGACCTTGAACCGCCGGCAAGCCCGCTGGCTCCTCAATCTCGCAGATTTCGATCTGACCATATCCCACGTTCCCGGCTCCCTCCTGTCGGGTCCCAACGCCCTCTCCCGTCGCCCCGATCACCTCCCACCCCCTGGTACCCCCGACAACACTGCCCAGACCCTCCTCCCGGACTCCCTGTTTGTCCGGCTTATTGACGCCTCTCTCCGGAACCATATTAGTTCCACCTCCAAGGATGACCCCTTGTTCCTGACTACCCTTCAACCCCTTGATGGTGATATTCCACCCACCTTTCGCTCTCGCCTCAGCGATTGGCAGCTCCTCGATGGTGTCCTTACCTACAAGGGTCACATCTACGTTCCCCCCAACCTCGCCCTTCGCCGCTCCATCCTGGCACGTTGCCACGATCACTTGTCCACCGGTCACCCCGGCTTCCTGAAAACCTGTCAACTCATTGCCGCTGAGTACTGGTGTGTTAAGACCATGCGGACCGGATGAGACCGGATCGGACTTCTCCGGGGGAAACTCCGGAACTCCAGAGTTGGTCAGATGGAATGGGACTTTCGGCTTCAGCGACTCGGAGCGGAGCGCTGCGCCCTCGTCAAGGTCTAAGTCCTGGATTTCGGAGGTGATGTATTTCGGAGTTGGGACGAAGGATTCCCGGAGGACAGAGGGTGTATCTAAGTCAATATTCAGACTAAAGAACTATACATGAAATTGGAGGTCTTTATATATGGAGTCCGAAGGAGTATTAGTAAAGGATCACTAAGACGAAATGGAGATTGGTAAGTATAAACGGAGTCGGGTACAAATGGGCTGGAGCTGTGCTCGGAGATGTGAAAGCCAGAGCTGTGCGAGCACAGGATCAGAGATGGATAAGTAGCGGAACTAATACATAAGGAGATAGAGTGTCGTAACTAAAAATGGAGAGGAACATACAATGAGATACGAAGTAGAAGTCTGAGGGCTTGGAGTTGCGTCCTGAGCGAGATTGCGCTGGAGTTGTCGAGGAGTTGTTCGGAGGTGTTCGGAGTTGGTACGGGATATGACATGGTGGCCTGGTCTCACCCACTTTGTCCGCCAGTACGTTGCCAGCTGTGCTGTCTGCCAGCAGAACAAGGCAAACACCCACCCCACCGCACCCCCCTTGACTCCCATTCCCTCTTCCTGCTCCCACCCCTTCCAGCAGGTCTCCTGTGACCTTATCACCGACCTGCCCCCCTCCTCCGGCTTTGATTCCTTGTTGGTCGTGGTCGACCACGGGCTTACGAAGGGGGTAATTCTCTGCCCCACTAAGAAAACCGTCACCGCTGAAGGGATTGCCTCCCTCGTTTTCCTCAAAGTCTACACTCGGTTCGGCCTCTACGAGAAAATCATATCTGATTGCGGTCCGAACTTCGCCTCCTCCTTTGCCAAGGAACTCGGATGTATCCTCGGTTACTCCCTCGCTCTCTCCACTGCTTATTACCCACAGACCGATGGGGAAACGGAACGAGTTAACCAGGAAGTCAAGACCTATCTCCGCATCTTCTGTGGAACTAATCCTACCTCGTGGTCCGATATGATCCCTCATGCCGAATTCGCCCATAACCACCACACTCACTCCATCACCGGCAAATCCCTGTTCTTCCTAATAATGGGCTTTGAACCCCAGTCATTACCCTCTGTCCTTCCGTCCTCCGCCCTCCCTGCAGTCAATGACCGTCTCTCTGCCCTCACCAAGGCCAGAGACAAAGCCCTCGCCTCCCATGATCTCGCTCGTCAAGTGATGACTTCCCGTAACCGGAGGAACTCCTCCCCTTTCGCCAAGGGCAACAAGGTTTGGCTAGAAGCCCGGAACCTGAAATGGAACATGACTTCCCCGAAATTTGCACCCAAACATGAAGGACCCTTTACCGTTGTTAAGGTGCTATCTCCCATCACCTATCAACTCCACCTACCGAAGACTTGGAGAATACATCTGGTCTTCCATGCCTCACTTCTCATGCCCTATCACGAGAACGACGTCCATGGGAAGAACTTCCCTGCCCTACCCCCTGACCTTATCGGCGGAGAAGAGGAATATGAAATCGAGAAGATCCTACGCCACCATGGACCTCCGTCGGGACGCCACTATCTGGTCCGATGGAGAGGATACACTGCCGAAGAAGACACCTGGACTCCTGAGCGGGAGTTGAATCATGCGAAGTCTGCCCTGGAAGACTATAAGAGACTCCATCCCTCCGTCTTCCCCTCTTCCTCCAGACCCTCACACACACCCAGAAAATGACTGCCATCCCCACCTACGACGAGCTCCACCTCAACGGCCACTTTGTCATCCTCGCCTCGTCTCCAGCCCTCTCGTCCCCACATTCCATCACTGCCCACTCCACCGAATCCTCCCTCACAGAATCTTCGGTGACTCTGTCCCCCGTCTCCCAAGCCCTGTACTCCCCTCTTGTTATCTCCAGTACCCATGTGTCCCCCTGGGTGGGACTTTTCCTCTACTCCTCGTGCCAACGAGGACATCCCCGAACTGACCCGTCCCCCACGCGACGTTCCTCCTGCCGTCATGTCCGCGGCCATCCTGGAGTTTGCAGACAAATGCAAACAGGAACCCATGACTGATGCAGATGCCCGGCGTCTCAACGCCTATCTCCTAGACACCCACTTGACGTCTACGTTCTCCACCCATTGCGACATGGACTCCCCTTTCCAGACCATTTACTTAGCATACCTACAGGCCTCGAACCTCCTCCCCCTTGCCTCACACCCCCACCCTGACACCCATGCCACGTTTCTCTTCTGCCGCGTCCACAATGTGTACCGGCACATCCGCACCCAGCTCCTCTCCATGGCGTACCAGCTCGGTATGCTCAACTTCTTCGATGACTTGGACCGGTACCTTAAACAGACCACCGGTGTGCAACGCCATCCCCTACCTATCCCTACCGTCGTCTGCTGCCCTGTTCCCCCTCCTCCCCATGTCCCGAACCCTCCGTCACCGTCCCCATCTGCATCCTCCGACACCCTTACCCCCGAAGAGCTGGCTGCCATCCAATGGGCAGAGTGTCTCGTTCATAACCCCTCCATCCCCATCCTGCTCCGCGGAGATCCTGGATACAACCGCGCCTGTTTCACTTGCCACCGCCCCAACCACTGGAAGCAGGATTGCCCCAGTTACACCTGCCCCTTCTGTAAGCAGCGCACCCCCGGTCATCTCCAGAGCTCCTGCCCCGAACATGGCTTCTCAGCCACTCATTACCGCGTACCCCACCCCGCAGTCCCCTCCTCGTCCTCGTCGTCCACCTCTCGTTCCACTCGGTCGACCACCTTCTCCCACCAGTCCTCCCGTCACTCTCCTCGTGGACCCCCCACCAGCTCCCTTGACCACGCCCGCCTGTCCCTCTTGGACCATCTGTCCAATGAACCCTACCCACCCCGCACCACAAACAGTGGCAACACCACCTCGGTCAATGAGATTACTCTCGTCGAGGAGTTTGTTTACCGGTCCCGGTCCCCGCCACCCGCCGCTACCTTTCACGACGGCAACCTTGAGATCAACGACCCTACCCCCGACGACACTTACACGAACATGTCCGGCTCTCCGGACCGCATGGATGCCTACCTCTACTGCGAGTGAAGCCCTCCACGGAGTTTCGGGAATAGCAGGGGGGTAATGTTACGATCGTACGCTCACAGACTATCTTTTCCTTTCATCTACGATGACTGTTCCTGTTCACATGCCAACTGGTTCACATTCTGCTCTTTGCTTCCGCCCGGTTGCTACTTCGCTTAGTCATCGTTTCCTCCATGACTCGCTCTGCTCGTCATGACTCGTGTATTCCTAAAGCAGCCTCACCGAGCCTGCCCTTATGCAAACCCTACAATACTTATACCCGAGTCGTAGCACTAGAGATCCTTATGCTAGAGTTCCTCTGTACTTCCACCTAGTACTCGGAATCCAATCTCTGTGTCACCTCCTTGATTCCCTTCTAGCTCACGCTAGTCGGTCAGCACTTTAGCCCATCTACGACTCCGCCTGATAAGCGGCTAGACGTATAGGAACCCTTCTAGCTTCGCTAGTCGGTCAGAACCCTTGACCCTTCTCTGGTCGTTGGTCTCTTCGTGAGCATCACCCATTGGAGGTCCGTGATCGAACCCCATCCTTAGGAAGGTTCATCTTTGTATAGCTACTCGACCCTGTCCAACAGAGGCACGCTCATCCTTACCCAGGCCAAGTGTAACAGTGGGTAAATCAGCGAGCCATGAGAGGACCTGGGCTAGAGATGGGAAATTAGATAAGTGTTGATAGACACAATGTATTGCTACCTATTTTAGTGTTATTCTGGCCATCATGGGTTTTCCCTTCATCATGCAGCGGCTTGACTATGCCCTGCTCACTTGAAGGCTTGGGTCGGTTACCCTTGGTCTTGATCCAAGCAGAGGAGTCAATTTGAGAATAATGTGCAGACTTCTGCTTGATGTCTGAGTGAATAAACTTCAGCTGAGAGTGCGGGCTGCGAGTGGAGAGGCACTGTGGCACCTCTTTTTGAACTGATCCAAGTGGGCATATTGTGACTCTTGGAATGATGACGCTTGCTGTTGGCGTAGCCGAATGGTGAAATTACACTATGAGTTGTGACTCGTGGTACAAGAAAAAGGGGTTCAAACCACCAAAGCCACTGCAGTCTATTATATATACTCATATGAAAGGTTGCTATCCGATGATTTGTAATACGTCAGGTCTATGATAAGCGGAGCTTGATCATAGGACAAAATTCATAACATTTCTAAAAATCAAGATGAGTTCATTTAGAACTTCCAACAAAAATACAATTAGGAAGGGGTTCTCCGTTGAACCACAGTAGCGATCTGGGAAAGGGATAGTAGATTAGTACGGCTGCGTTATTTCACAGGTGACTATGATGGATATGAATGCAAGTATCCCAATGGGAAAGCCATCATGAAATGGAATGTATTTGTGCATATGGGAGTCCCAATACTGATGTGCGGCACTAAAACTAGCACACTGTTTCATACAGTGTCCCCCAATGAAGTTGCATGAATGGATAGCTTCGAGGCAAGCAAGCTGTAAATAGGGAAGGTTGTAAAGAGGTAAATACTAGATATTGACACAGTAAACTGAAACATACCAAGATTCTGGTCAGCAATCAGGACTGCCGTGGTTGGAGAACAGGTCTGTCCACACATGTTGAGAACATCCTCAAGGGAAGGTCCTAGGGAAGTGAGCATGAGGACATTGCATCCTGGTTCCCATCCAAACCAGAACGATTGAGAGATTCCGAAACTCCATGCGAGCATGTGGGGACACAATGTTCATGCCTGAGTGAATGACAATTCAGTCCCATGTGGTCGACTTTGACAACAAGCTGATGATAGGTACTAGCAATGCTGGGGGCTTGATAAACCCTCCCTGATGGGCCCTGCATTGCATGAGGCTGTTAGTCCACGAGTTAGAACTAAGGGAATTGTACCATTATAGGCAGTAAACTAGGACAGCTGCTCATCAATTGATATTCGATTGAAATGCATGGTACTTACATTAATGTTTATGTGGTAGTCGCTGAGACAGTCAGGTGCTGACCAAGGTCCCATTCCTGGTTCGCTTTGTGTGGTTGCAATGAAAGACCAGTTTGAAGACTGGAACTGTGGTTTCAGATGGTTTTGAAGCAACTAGGTTTTTCCGTTGTTTGGTCCAGTCTGTGGCACCGAAAACTATTACCAGTTTTGGTTTCGAACTGCCAGCAAACCAAGACCATGGCAACACTACTTGCAGAGCCCTCTTGGTTCTTAACCCCCAAGGGACTTCATCACTGGCACTGGGAGACCATGATGTCCGCTGATGCAGGTGTGCCCTTGGTGATGCTGAAATTGACTTTCATTTCTCTGTACTCCCTAAGATCACTGGCATTCACCACTTTGATCATGGCATCACAAAGCTCAAGCAGGTCAGTGGATGAACCCAACAAAATGTCCAACAATACCTTGTTGTCGTAATTGCTGGTGCTATTGACACAGATGTTGTCATTGCAATTTGTTCTCTTATGGAAGTCAGATACCTATCCCAGCATCAGGAAAAACCTCCAGCTGATAATTTACCAAAATATTTGATAATTGCTATTATTGTCAATATACATATTTTAATATTTTACATGATAATATCAGTTTTGCTATCAGGCTATGGCAACCTGGACAAATAATTACTTGAAATTACTTGTATTTCCAAGTATTTTCAGTAATTGTTTCCAAAGTGACCAAAAACTAATCACATACTCAATAGCTACTAACTTGATACTAGCCATGTACAGCTATCCAAGGATCAACCAGGGACTAACCAGATATCAATCAAGCACCACTGGCCTATCAGAAAAGACCTCCTGCTCATAAATACAAAAATATTATAGAATATATAGATAATTTTATATTTTATAAGATAATTTCAGGTTTTTTCAGGCAACTAACCAAATGCTAACTAGATTCCAATCAGTGACAACTAACTGAGAACAAACCAGGCACAAGCAATCAGGTACTAACCTAACCACAACCAATGAAATACAAACCAATCTGGATTAGTTGATTGGTTAGTTTTGATTATATAAAAAGTATACAAAAAAGTATCAAAAGTATACATAAAGTGTAGTCAAAGTATATCCAAAGCATAGTCAGTGTATCCAAAGTGTATTCAAAGTGTACTCAAATCATACCCAAAGTATATCCAAAGTGTAGTCAAAGTGTTGTCAAAGTGTAGCCAAAGTGTAGCCAAATATACCCAAAGTGTACCCAAAGTGTATCCAAAGTGTAGTCAAAGTGTTGTCAAAGTGTACCCAAAGTGTATCCAAAGTGTAGTCAAAGTGTGGTCAAAGTGTACCTATACATTGGATAATGGGTTATATAGATCTTCTAATCAGTTACATATATTAATCATGGTATGAAGTCATTGAACACTTTGTATGCTGTCCCATTAGTAATGTTAAGTACAGTATCCTTTAGTTAGTGTTATGGTGGGGGACCACATACAAATTGTAGTAGCATTAGGATAAGTTAGTAGTGTGTACATAGTTCTATAGTAAGTGTAGTACACATATAGTAAGTTTATATTGTATTACATCTAATGGTAGTACATGACTATATGTATCTATAGTAGATATTCTAGAAAGTATAGAAATATCCTTTTTATATTTCAGGAATACCACCATATTTTAGCTGAAAATACATGAAAATAGATGAAATATATAGGTATTTTCAGGGGGGGCTAGGAATTTGAAGATAATTCTTGAAAAACCTGAAAATGTTAATAATGATGTATATTACTAGATATTATGAGGAATTTTCTTATATTTCCAGGAATTATCCATGGGTGGTTTTTCCTGATGAGGCCCCAGCTATCAGCTCACAAACATGGGATAGAATCCAGGCTGCGCTCAACGAGTTTCATGACCACAAGCAAGTGATTCTTGACCATGGCTTCCGTCAGGGTCAGCATGGACCTTTGGACCACTTCCATATCCCAAAGCTAGAACTGATGCAACACATCATTCCAAGCATCACACAAGTTGGGTCTTTATTGCAATGGTTGGTGGATACTATGGAACATGCTCATAGTGAAGTTGTAAAAGACCCGGCCTCTATGACAAACAATCATGACTTCACTGGACAAATTTGCCATACCCTTGATCAGGATGAGAAGTGTTGAATGTTTGAGACCACTTTGTTTCTTCAAACATCTCAGGCAGCCCACCAGGACAGAGCAGAACCCAGCGATGATGAAGCTGAAGCTGAGCCTAGCATTGAGAAGCACTCATTCCTATCATCTCCAGGACATTCTGGTATGCTATGGTGGTCACCTGGTATGACCATTTCATCTGCTGGGTCATCTAGATCATCTGGAGCTCCTCCAGGTGGGTTCTCCTCCTCCCATTGCTTCAAGTGTTTGCACTCGTTCTGATGCATTTTACAGCTTCTTCAGCTGGTACATAGGGTCTTAATTGCCACTGGGTGGTCCTGACGTGTCCGTCCTGTCAATGGCAAGCTATCACTGGTAAGTATGACATTCAAACTTGAAGCTTGGATGTTCATTCTTCTTCCCCTTGAGCTTGATGCTCGGGGGCTCATTCTCTCGTTGTGTGGGTATGTCAGGTGGTACGGCTGGCTCATGGAGATATCTAGGTGCATTTTCATTGATATGTGATGTGCACTGATCATTTTCTTCATCTAGCGATATCAATCTCTCGTCCTCTGCCTTGATTGTCCCATCTTGGTATGTCATCATGCTCTGCCCCTCAACCTGCACATCTCTGCATGCTCCCCCAGCCTCGCCATTGCCAGTGATCCCTGCATGCGTGCTACCATGTACAACACCTTCGTTCTGTCCGACCTCACCGCCTAATATTTCAACTTATATGGTGCCCATATCAATGTGCTGCTCACTGTCTCGCATATGTGTCACCTTCTGGCCCCCTTGCAACCTCTAGCTGGTTGGGGGGCTCTGTAGGCTCATCTGGATTATACACGTCATCACCCATCATATATTTGCAGGGTCTCTCGACAGTCTTGGCTCTCTGTCATTATCTGGATCACTGCATGATGCACTTCATGTGCTCACGTGTTGTTGATGGCAATATCGAGTCCGGTGCCTTGGCTTCAGGTCAGGAGTGAGTATTCGGTTGGGTTCTCATTTTTTGGATGAGCGATGAACTTGAATTCACTTTGTGCTATGTTCTGTTCATCTCCCTTTGTGTGTACTACAGTTTTACATCTTGCATTGGTTGGTTTGCTAGATTGCTAATCAAACGGAGTGTCCGAGGTCACATTAGCAATTTGGCCAAATGTGGTTTTGCATGTGACAAGCCAAGAGCACGGCCGTCTGGCTTTCCATATCACAGAAATCCCCCAGAGCTCCACAGAATCCCACAGAGATTGGGTGTCTGTACAGAGCTGTCCAGACTGGACTAGCCTGGGGGTTCTGTGGCTCCATGTGGTTTTGTGCAGAGCTGTACAGAACATGGGGATTTGCTGATGTAGTAACCAAGCAGTCATGAGCATTGTGGCTTGCTGCTTGGCTTGGGCAGCCATTCAGTGGATGGGTGACTGCACCCCTTCAAAATGCATCTTCTCTCTGACACCTGTCATCTGTATCACAAGTGGACAAGCAGATGTGAGCCCTCCAAGTGCTTGCTCAACTGCAGCAACCATTCGGTGCGCTTTTGCTTATGCCAAGCCTGGGTGGTGTGGATGCGTATAGGAGGGTTGCTACAGAGAGTCTTATCACTGTCCAGATACCAGAGATCACACCGATGACATTAAAGAAACTGATTTACGATGTACACACACTGGATGTGCTTTAGTGATGGCTATCATTTACACTCATATGATACATTTCTTTGCCCTCCATGACTCTTTGACTTTCTGAACATGGCTTTCATGTACCCTCGAGGTTCATCTACTTGGTGTGAATTCTTGTTATTGTGACCCATGCTGGTTTTCTCTGATAGTTTACTCAATTCATCTTGTAACCCTGGTTATATAGTATACATACAGTTTAAACCCTCTTACTTCTCTCTGCCTTTCTTACCATCAAATCCACTCACCCTCTGGGCTGCACATGCAGTAGCAGACCCCAATGGCGATGCCCCACTCTTACATGCACTTTTCGTGTTCTTGGTAGGCATCCTATTTATGGTACCCAGACCAGTGGGGAGTATAATGACATACATTGCATGCATTGCATGGCTACTGGGGTATTGTGGGTGTGGGGGATCATATCCAATGGGGATGAGTCAAGACTGAAGTGTGCCACTGGCATTGTGTGGTACATGAACAGCACGGGATGTGTTATCTCCACTGACACATTGATTGGAGACCATCAGTGTCAGAATAACACAGCATGAACTGCCGCTGTATATCCAGAATCTTAAAGGATTATATGTGCAGGTGATGTTGGTGTGTTTGGTCATCTTGTATCCTACATTTGCCATGGCAGTGGATCATAGGTGTACTGATGTCATTTGTCACATGTACTACTAGTATGAAGAGTTGTATCAGTGCTTGATGGGGAGCTTTGTGTCCCCATTCATGTGGGCCTTCAAAACAACACGAATCTTCACTATATTGCAAATTCTGGGATCTGCAAGACAACACCCAGCGTCACCCAGTATTCTGGCTACATGGATGTTGGGACAAACATGTTGATGGTCAGCACTACATGGTGAGGCAGTGGAACTAGTGCTGATGCTTTCGAATGCAATAGTGGTTCTGGTTCTTCGAAGCTCACAACTCACCTGAGACTGCCCCATTCACACTTTGGTGAGCCTGAGGGTGTTTCAGGACATGCCAAAGGAGATTGTGGAATCTGATCTTCTCATGTAAAAGGTTGAATGGCAGCCCGGGATGTTCCTCCATGATTGGTCTCTTCCAAGGTGAGTTGGTACACAGCAGGATGTCCTCAGTCATACAATGTTCATTTGCAGAGAACGGACCAGTCACTGCTTGGTGAGCAAAGATGGAAACTCGACATCCCTCAACTCATACAGGTAAGAATACGATCTGATCATGAGCGGGTGATATCTGATAGGCAAGGCAGTTGGAACAATGTAAGCAATGGTGCATGACTCACGATCCACCTCTCATGATATGACTCATCTTCACATTTTAGTAATCTACATTGACCAGCTGATCAGCACTGGATTCTCTTATGGAACGGACATGGTCAGCACCATGGACACTGCTGTGTCCTTTGTATGGAAAACATTCCAGATACTTTTCGAGAGCCAGCTTTTCTCAAAGTATGCATGTTGCGAGTATGTGCCATGGGTCTCCTCTCTCATGGAGTATCATGCTCAGAGCATATGACTAGATTCGTCTTTGCAACAGAGAGTCATGGTGGTCATTATGCACCTAGCTTCATGAAATACTTCAATGAACAGAATGCCTTGATTGCCAGCAGTGCAATTGAGGGCGAACCAGTCATCATCAGTGTACTCATGATCAACAAGTAAGCTGCACTCCAGTGATCATACATGCTTTGTAACTCAGTGGTCATTGTTCCAGTGGTTGGTATGATCCCTTGATCCAGTACAATTCCTTTTACACTTTTGTGACTAATGCCCTGGGATACGGTCAACTTCAACCTGACGACATGTTGATGAATATATCCCAGGCCGTCTACAGTACCAACAGGTGTGTCATGCAAGAGCAAGATTGTTGTGCTGCTGGTAACTCCATGAAATCGAATGAGATCTGTTATCATGCAGACAATTACTGTGTACATGAAACATTTGTATGTTTAGAGACGCACCACTCACATCAGACCGTCGATGCCACATATCATCAATGTCCTTATTCCTGCAGTCGCAGACCGAGACCCTGATGATCTCCGCCAGAACAATCCCCCCCAGTTCCCCCCAGAATACTAACTTACTTGAGCATTCCGGAGGTTGTGAACAAGATCGGTGCCGAAACCACTTATCAAGAGTGCTCCTCCACACCCTCTGTTCTGTTTGTGAACACAGGAGACATATGTTATTTTGAGCTCTCAATGCCTGACAGTGCATCCTGGTTAATGTACACTACAGAACTCACGGACATTTCTTCCTCAGCTCTCCAAGTTGGCAAACTCTGGATTGAAGATCCTGATCTGGGTGTGTGATCTCAATATTGGTTCTTCAATCTTGCTGAAACTGCATTCCACCCTAGGCCAGTGATGCTGATATCAAGTATGTGGGTATCAACATCTTTTTAAGCATTTTCCTGATGTCGGTTGTTCCACTGTAACAGCTGCAACTGGCTCGGTGTATGTAGTTCAAGTTTCATTCCTTTTCTGTTTGTTGAATGCTCACAGCCTTGTTACACCTCTGTGCTTGCCATGGATTGGTATGGCAATGAGACGCTCCACAACATGCCACTCACTAACATAATACTTGATGGTGAGCCTATCGCTGCTGTTGCCAATGTGGACAACTTCTTCTTTGCATGCGTTCCTTTCATTACTCACATTACTTATGCTGACATGCCAATTCAAAACAGGAGGATTTTTGCTGCTAGCCACAAAGTGGTACATCAGGGGGAAGGACCCTCACACTCCACCTACTGAATGATGCATCTTTAGGCAGCATTCCAACCTGCTGCAGCTCTGGCAATCCTCACCCAGGTTATCAACAAAGAGCCCCTTCACTCAGTGTAGGGGCTGAGGTAGTAGGCCCCAGATATCAGATTGTTCAGATATGCCTATTGTAGAATTCCCAACCAAATATGCATGCACTGAAGGAATACCAGATCAATATTAGCATTGCCTTTGTGTTTGGGGTGTAAATTGACTGAATTGACAGGTTATAGGCAGTATTGTAATAATGAACATTCATTTTACCTGTAATTGTCGAGAATCAGTGGCTTCGATCCCGACAATCCTCGACTGCCAAGACTGAAGCTTTACTTGAATTTTCACCAAATGTATCAAGTAGCACGGCACTAGTACTATTGGACTGAATGCCTTGTGCATGGACAATTCTGAGTCTGTCAAGGCACCTTCAGTTTCACTGCCTGCAATTGGACCCAGTGACTGGCACTTCCGACAAAATGTTGTGCTCAATTACCCAGGGCAAAACAATGGCATTGTTTCATTGCTTTGTTATCGTCATCATGCTCACCTGACGATTCGTGTCTCCTGTTCTGCGCTCTCACTTGTGAACAGCTTGACAGTGGTGAATACAGTGATATTCCACTCCAAGTGCCCCATCATCCAGCCACAGACTTTGAGCTCAAGACCTCCTCCAGAAATCAGCCTTGTGGGGGATTCCATGGGGATGTGGATGGCAGATACATATCTTGTACATGCGACACATGAGCACAACAATGCGGGAAAGGATACGAGTCCTTACTTTTCATGGCCTAGGCAATAGCTCTCAATGACGTATCCCTTGGGATACCAGCTGACTCGGATGTGCTCATCCTGATCTGCTGTGATGATGAACTTTTTGTCTGGTGTGAGCAAACAACTTGTCAAAAGCAACGCATGGCCTAGTATGAGCTCTCCGCTGGATGGGTTCTCATGGGAAGCAAGCAGGTCGGTAGCATGCTTTTCTTCTATGCACTCATTGTTCAGATGGAGTGCATACCTTTGTACAAGGATCGGGAAATCCGCATGATCCATGAACAACATGATGAGGTCTACCTGAAAATGTCACTGAATTTATTGGAAACAAGAATGCCTGCATTCCTAGAAAACGAGATTGACATTGGTTTTTTTGGAAGTGCTCTAGGCTGCCCATGTCAAGGGGTTCCTTTGTGGGATTCAATCAAATGGCCCCACTGTGCACTCAGGAGAGTGAGCAACTCGAGGTCCCATATCTTGAGTCACTTGTCATCCCCAGCAGTGGTGAGGTGTCTTCTGTCGTTGCTGATTTCAGAACAATGGATAGGCCCAGTTTGGATGACCTCCTCTTGAGGAAGATTTGTGGTCGAATACAGTACATGCCCACTTGGTCATGTGGCATGACTCCTTGTGTGGCAACGACGTGATAGTGATAGTAGTATGCTTACTGTGTATCTAGCACCTGGATATGAGGTCCTGAAATAACTATGATGCGATGAGGATTGTGGAACAGTTTCATGTGAGGATAACGAGGCCCATCAGCCTTGATGTCAGAGACATAATATGAAAAGAGCCTGAGGCTTGAGATGTGGAGTTGGCATTATATTATTAGTATTACTATTTGAGCCAAGTGCAAGTTTGAATGCAGGTTGGTCTCACTTCACTCTTTTGACAGTATCCATCAGAGTCACCACCGTCATGACCATGAGAGCCCCTCTGAGCTCCCATCCGTTGGACCTGATTTACTTTACTTTTTTTCTCGTAAGTCATCTATCGACTACTACTTGTACCTAAATCATTGGTAAAGTCATTCAAACCCGTCTCGTAGATCCACCTGCCTGCGTCTCTCTTGCTCGACTGTCAACCATTATACCCACCCAGCCTTGTTCCTAACTTCATGAGCCAACTCCCAAAAATGTATATCCAGCTCTCTGCTGATCCACTGATCAGTGGCATTATGGGTTTCACAGATGAAAGCTGCAACAACTTGTTATGGTTCAAGACATTTGTCTTCCTCGAAGCATGAGCGCTACACCTCTTTCTAGGCCAGATGATAATAATCACCTTATTGCCCACATGACAGATTCTTCCAAGTGCCCGTATTTATTCTCAGCATGAGAGGACTTTGGAATGGCATATATCCCCATAATAATTCCAAACATCCTGGTCATGTATTGATGGACTTGCAGACTCATGCTCCATCTACCTGCTGTTGCTTGTCTATGGGGCATCCACAGCAATGACCATTTTGCCCTGTTTGATTGTCTTGCTCTCGACACCAATCACAAGTGTGCAAACCATTGCTGCAGGCATGCAGTCTGTCACGGTGTCCCAGCATTTCATGTTACTATTGAGTTATGTACTGTTTTTTCTGCTCCCCATGTTCATGACCATAGACATGGCTATAAGGATAGCCAAACTTGTACAAGCTGGTGTGGCGGTGATGGCAGGAAGGAAATCTCAGTAGGTGATGGGGCATTGGCAAATCTGTCTAGTTATTCATGTCACCATGTAAGTAATGACTTGGAATGTCTATAAAAACATAGGATCTCATCTGGGATCATAACCACTCTTCACTGGGGGCCCCCACGATAGTCAAGCAATGATGCGGGGCAGCTCCGATCAAGATTCCGAAACTGAGTACTACTCAAGCTTGTGGTGCTCATGTTGACTGTTTACAAAGAGGTTGAACTACATGTCATGATGACCATGATGTCATTACCAAATTTTTTCTTGAAATGTGCAACTCCGATACCATGAGCTGATGCGTACAGATTCTGTGAGATAGCACTAGATCATCCAGTGTGAGTATCCTAGCGAGGTCTGCACCAAATATCAATATGATATTTCAGGATATTGTTTAGGTACCTCATGGCTCGAGTGAAGAGGTCACAAATCTTCTTGAGGAGGCAAATGGAAATAAAATAGCTGAATTGCATGAGAGTCAAAAGTAATTTGAAGCATACCATGGTAGATATCTACAGCACATTACTAGGCTCCAGAGGGATGAGAACGTATGTAGAATTTGTTGTTGCAATGGAAATGATGAGTGGTTGTCTTCTTTATCAAAATTGGGCATGGTGTGCAAAATGGGGCCCAGGGATGTGGAAACGAGCTGGAGGTTGATGGCAAGAATGGGCGCCATGCACTGGACCCACCACACGAAGAAACCTGTCAACATGGAAAAGGCATGAGTGCCCCTCACCCATTTCCATTACTGTAAATCGGTATAAAACATACTTGGGGAGCTCAAGGCCTGGGAATTGATATTCTGCTGGGTCATGTTTTCATGAACAACCCATGTCAGAAGATGACCTTTCGACAAGGTCTGTGGGATCTTATGAAACAAGCTCTGGAAAACCTGGCAATGTGTGATCATCTCGGGCACTTTACATAATGTGTTCTGTTCCTGTAACTTTCCCTCACCAGATGAGGTTTTCGTTGAATGCCAAAATAACATTGAAGCATGGCTCTGGTAGGTCTGGTACCATGACTGAGGTAACTGACATGATTCATCATTTCAAAAACCTTAGGAATATCATACTAGGTGTTGCTTCTGCCAGTGCGCTTCACTGAGGCTCAGCAATCTGATCCCATCCACCCTTCATTTTTTGTACTCTCTCCAAGGGAATGCAAGTCTTCAGTAGTACTGGGCTCCTGGTTCTCACCACCTTGCTGGCTGCAGCATGGGCCTTGATGATGACGACCCAAATTGCTGGCCTTTATTCACTAATTCGGAGATGCATTCCAGCTCATAACCAGTCCTTCAACTTTATCTTGATGCCAGATGAATGTGTCCTCAATACATTTACCTTGAGTGATGCAGACTTGCATGGACAAGGAGACTGCCAGATCAACATCCAGTGCACGTCCATCAGTGCATGCGCTCGCAGTTTGTACACATAGGTCTCCTGTTCATTCACTCTTCCAGGTCTGAAATGGTGCCTTCATTTCAAAAAGATACCTTACCGCTTATGGGGGTGTTGACATCTGGTGGACTGGTTCTAGGCTCAACAGCCTTCCTCAGAAATGACCATCCATCGGGACACCCATGATGTGCAGTTCACTTGTCAAATATCACTACTTTTTTAACACAGTCACGTTCAGCTACATGATCACATTCTACTCCTTCAATGACTGGGAACTCCTCTTTGACTGGATGGCCCTCCACAGCATCAACCTCCCCCTTGCATGGGTCGGTTATGAGTACACCCTCATCAAAGTATTCCGTGAAGCAGGATTGAGCGACTCAGACATTTTCAACTATTTGTCCAGTCCACCTTTTCAGGAATGGAATTGCTTCAGTAACATTCAGGGTAGCTGTGTTAGGTCCAGGGGCTGATTTGCCCCATATGTATCTACTAAGGACAGGATGCGCATGTGATACTGAGGTATCACATGGACATGTAGCATAGATAAAAAGATGGGCCCGCTTATCTACGGGCCCATATAGTTTTACCTTACTCCCTCACCTTGCGAATACCAATACGGTACACTTCACTTGTGTGAATTAAGGTTCAATGACACCTTACATCTTTTTTGAAGTCCATAACCCATCTTTCGCAATGAGTCGAATGGTAATGCGCAGTTATGTGCAGACTGCAGTGAATAAGCCGCCGGAGACACCGGGTGACCTGCCCAAAGACGACCTAGTTCGTCAACCTTCGAGGGAACCCCCCGAAGGCAAGAAGACAAGCAAGAAACCGAAAAAAGGAGCACCAGCTCCCCGGATTGAGGTTGAAGATACCGGTCAGGGATCAGGCCAGACTGAGACCGGTAAACTGATGCCTGGTGAATTCCAGTCATCGCAGACTTTGAACATCGCAGACTTTGAAAAGCAGTACCGAGAAAGGTACACAGCCTGATTCGGATGGGATCACCGATGAAACAATGAGCTCACTCACCACACAGTATACTGAGGGTGAGCTCTCGCACATCACGACCGAGCCGGTGATGGTCGAGAGGACCAAGAGTCCTCTTGGATGGATATACTCAGAAGGAGTAGCACCAACGTTGAGGGAACCCTCGGAGTACAACCCTCTGATGGACCCCTCACACACCCTTGCTGCAGTGAACAAATTCCTAGAGGGAGTTCAGCAGCAATGGCTGCAGTATGGGGCTACCCCCGAAGGGGCTAGCCTCTACAGGATAAACCCAGGACGACATCAGGCCTGGAAAATCGAGCGCTGTTGAAATGCACTCAACAAGGAGGTTGGGAAAGAGGCCTCCAGCAGGGCTTAGTGTTGCCGCGGCTTGGCTAGTCATTAGCCAGCTATGGCTTTCCGTGGCTATGGCTATGCTTGGCTGGCTGGGTCACAACAGCTGCCATCACGTGGCTTGGCTTGGCTCAGCTAGTTGGACCAGCCGGCTCGGAGCTGATATAAGTACTATTACTCAGGACTTAGTAGTCTGTGAGTCACAACTCTGCTCGCCCGGTTCTGAAGCAGCACCAAAAATATACATAACTGCGAAGCATTGTACATATTCCCTATTTCATGTAACGACAACATGTATCTATCAACATGATGCTCAACAAGCCCGAGCTCGCCTGCTACTACGATGAGGAGTGAAAAGGGCATCCTTCTGGTCAGCATTTCGTGTCCCCTTCCTGAGCACATTGATCAGTCGGAGTAACCAGTAAAACAATGCATTCCGCTCACCTTCGTCCTTTGGTATTGCCACCATTGCGGCCGCGGCACAATTGATAGTCGGTTGATTTCGTTGGTGTCTCCGGACACCCTACAGTGTCTCGGACATTCTCACATCTATTCTGGGGTGGTGGAGATGGTTGTTTGTCGTCGGTGAGCCTGCTGAAATCAAGCGAGCCACAGCTTGTGGCTGAGTGATCGAGCATACAGTTGTGGAGTAACATGCGAAGGTGGTCGTAGTCAGGTTTTGCTGCGTAGGCAAGAGAGCATGGATACTTGAGAAAGGAAGTGAGCTTGTGAGGGAGGCCTTGGCACAGTTCATCAACTGCAATGTCTTGTTTCATCTTCAGTATGGCATCATTGGAGAGAGCAGGATTGGTGCTACTGAACCAAGGAAGCGATCCTCGCAGTAGATATATCAGTGTGTACGCAAGTGACTCGAGATCATCGCGGCGGCTTGACTGAACACCTAGGTGGTGATTGATGGAAGCGAATGATGGTGTACTGACAAAGGGGCAATGCTGTTGGCATGGAACATGCACTCAAGTGGCGGGATTGCGATATTGTACTGCAATACTGAAGTCAATCAGAAAGACAGTGTCGTTTGGGCTACCATGTCTGACCAGAATGTTTTGTGGCTTGATGTCACGGTGAATATAGTTGTGTGAGTGAACGTATTTGAGTCTATGGACCTGTCGAGTAAGCAGTGAGTGTGGTTAGCAGTTGAATGGTTATGATCATTGGATACTCACTAACTGATATGCCACAGCGAGAACAACACCCACATTGAGGTGACCACCCCGTGAAGTAAGGATATTGCATAAGGGTGTTGCTACACTATCCAGAACAAGAGCATAATATGACGATTCTCTGCCGAACCATATTGGCTGAGGAAACCCGACGCCTGCATGAAGTTTCTTCAAAATTTGGTATTCATGTTCCAGCGAGGATGGGTCCTGGGTACAATGCTCAAGTTTCACTGCAACATCCCGGCCACTAATGAGATCTTGAGCATGATATACAACTCCTAAGGGTAGAATTAGTGCAGCTTGAGCCTTGAAGCTTAACAAATATATTGTCTACGTTGGTACATACCATATGAGCCAGCACCGAGCTTTTCTTTCAAACTGAATCTTCCATCTACACGAATGATCTTTGGATCCACAGGGAGTGAAGTTGCTGAAGGCATTTGTACAACAGGAGCAAGATATTCTTCCAGCCTGGGAATATTTGAACTTTCGACAGCCTACTTCGAAGAAGTGCACGGTCCATGCTTGAACCGTGCAAGGTCCCAAGTCCCAATGCACCATAATGGTAACAAGGTACTATTCTCACCGTTGTCTCTCCCAACAGCCAAGCCATGCCAGCCACTGCGGCCATAGGTAGTGATGGCTACAGCGTTTACTACAACTATTCCCGACGAATCACGACCCACAGCTATACTGATGACCCCAAAAACCACACTCAGCTGCACGAGGTTTGCTCTCCACCACTCCAGAAGGCTAAAGATGTGACACAGACGATACGCAAGACTATCGGGCCTGAGAGGCCCAATGTTAGTCATTCAATCTCATCCCCTGGGTTCCTATCTACACGTGGTACCAAGGATTCCGCTTATCCAACTATTGCAACCCAACCTACGAGCCTGCCTGAGCAGCATGATGCTCAGGTAATGGCTGCTACTTGTAATTTCTTATCTCTCAAAGGTCTCCATAGTGTCGAAAACCTCACTCAAGAGAAGATCGGCTCTAACCAATGGGATGCTCTTCTGAAGGAAGCCACTGGTCCCGATATTTTCAGGAGTCTCGACCAAGGTAATTCTTGTATTCAAGATATGGTCATGTTGCTGACCATTCACAAAGCCGTGTGCAAGCACATTTTAGACCACATTGCAGGAGATAATCCCGAAGGAGTATTAAAGGTGATACATTGCCAGATACTGAACGATACATTTCACTTATTCCACTGATCAATAGATTTTTCGTGATGTTGGCCCAGAAGAATATGAAACAATTTCACATATTGTTGGGGACATGCGTGCAGTCCTCACACATGCACAGTGCAGAGATTCCTCCCTTGATGAAAAAAAGTCTGAATCTAATGGTTTTACAAGTTGACGTACGACGCAGACATCCACAGTTTGATCATCGAAATGCCGAACTCTGTGCACAAGGTGCCATTCGACGACCTGAAGCATTCCCTTGCGATAGCTATGGATGCTATTCCTTACGATCAAAATGCCATCCGTGCTTGCATGCATATGAACTATCGCATCTTGGTTGGAAGATCTTCACTTACACCCAACATGGTCGTGTCATTGATGGACATTCAGGGAAGTTCTGATGGCGATCCTGAGTACCTGCTTGTTGGAGAATGCGCTTTCTCAGAGCAGAAATCCCATGCCATTGACAAACTCCGGAAATATATTCAAGGGCTCCCTAACCTCATGGTGGTGATTCTGGTGGTGGTTAATGAGGATCTCAAGTATAAATCGCCTACAAGGAATTCCAAGCTTGGACATTCTTTCGGAACATCGAAAAGCCCCTTTTGCAAAGGGACTTCCTGGCTTTATGTCCAGCCGCTGGGTAGCCCCTTCGCCTCGGTGGCCCAATTACAGTCGGGGGACACACATCAGCAAACATGCAATCAGTTTGAATGATCTTATTAGCACTTATGAGCCTTATTCAAGAAC
>QGOI01004912.1:0-11602 GCA_003313885.1 Boletus sp. MG55
GTCTGACGAGACCGGGCGGAGGTGCATGTATAGACACTTTGGAACCGTATCACTTTTTACCACCTACTAGGTAGAAACAACGTCACTTCAGCGCACCTTTCTCGACAACGTGAAGGATAGAGGTCCCTAATTACACAATCAGTGAACGAGTTGTGGGGGTGGGGAGCTGGCGTGCACGTCCCAAAACTTTCCCATCCGAACCGAAGGCAACACAGGGGCCAAAATGACCTCGGTTGCTGCGCAGAGCGAAGCATGGATGTTACATAACAAATTTACGTGTCTCATCTGGTGAGTCGGGGGTGACATTGTCCGACGGGCTGTTCCTTTGTAAGTAGCGTCACAAGCTAGCTCCTGTCCCTGTTTCTTTGAACCTACTACATTCGTAAGGACCATCTCTCCCTTTGGTCACTGGTTTGATGAACTATACATGGCCCCAGTGGCTCCTGCGATGCCATGAGTCATCGAGTGATTTCCGAACTCATCGAATCTCCCACGATACAATAGGCACCAATTGTGATGCCTCTACCAGAACTTCGCAGTAGGAACAAAGGACACCTCTGTCACCCTCCTTCGTTGCGACCAATGGAAACCTGGAAATCGCCTATGACGCAACCCGAATCACCTGCAGGTACTGTTCGCGGGAGACAATTTGACCAATAGTGCCATCCATGATCCAGCGTCCGTTGGAGCTGCCTTTCAGCTTATATCGCACACATTGGGCCGGTCCTTTCATCCTTTGTGACCAGCCCTTTCACCCTTTTCCCGAGCTGTCAAGTTGCAAGGTATAAAGCCATGGTAGGCCATGGACTTGGTGTCCTCGCTGTCGGGTACTCATCGCTATTCCTCGTTCGCGTCATGTCGCACTACCTTAATCCTCTCCATGCTCCAGTGCCTTCAGAATTCCATTCGCAGTACACCGCCTTGTCTCATGCCAATCCACCATTAGAACCACCATTTCCAACGTCGCTTCCTCCATCCTTCAAGCGTGTTCCGCAAACTCCGCCATTGAAACTTCTTTCGTCGCCCTGTCGGTCGTCTCCCCATGTGCCTGTCATGTTCGAGCTCATCGGAGCTCCTTCCCGTGGCCTCGGGATACCCATGCGAGAACTGGTAGTACGATCAGGCGGTGCTTTGGAGCGCATGATTGTGGATGCCGAAGAACCTGTAGGATACCTCATGTCCGGTTCTCTCGGGATCCGTAAGGTTTCTTTGAGAATCATGGTAACGTCCAAACCTGCGTTTTCTTCCGAGATTGTCTTCTGACGTCTTGCCGTTCCAGTGGCCAGGTTATGATCATTTGAATTGGTCTCACTCTCTCGACCTGTTTTCGTCCGCCGGCCCGGTGACGCGAGGCCAGCTTGCGGTTCAGATTGCTTTCGCCTTTTCTGCACACGTGACTGTGAGTCCTTAGTCATTTCTTGTCCATTTCCAACTTTTCATTTCCGTGGACTTTGCTTTAGCAAATGGGAGCTCAGACATCGCCTGGAAGTGCTGCAGGCTGGCGTCTCGGGAGCAGCAGTACGGGAGGTATAACCTTTGAGCGCTTAGTGCTCATTGCACTCTGGAACGCTTGTGACGATCATTGGATGGCGGAAGTTTATGTCGACTGCCGCTGAGTTGGCTGGGCCCCTTGTTCTTGCATTCTACCCTGCAGTACCCCTCATTGTAGCGTTAATGTTCCCTTCCATTTCGTTCGTGATAGCCTATAGTACAGCTCAGAGAGCTTAATACAATGCGTCTCCATTTCGCGATCGATCGTCAGACCCTCCAACACTCAGGACACATTCATATGGAGAAAACTATCAAACAGGCAAGATAAGTACAATGTGACCTTCGTTTAAATCCCCCAGTTGCTCCTCTGTTCAGTATGTGCTGACCTGTTTCGGGAGGCCAGATGGGAAATATTGTTTGAACAAGTCGGGGTAGTGACGTTGGGCGACGTCTGGGTGGCTCCTAAAACACGAGACCCACATCAGTTTCGTACGACGGTCAAACCGGAACTGCTGCCAATGGTCAGGCAGCACATGGTCATCGTGGACTCACTTGACGCGGCCGATTAAATTAACTTTGCCCGAGGGTTCACGATCGAATTCGCTAAAGTTGACGGCTGTAGGGCCCAAGATCGGGGATCAGATGACGATTCAGTGCACGAGCAGCGCGGGAGAAGGCGATCGTTTGAAAAATGGGCGGGAGGACTCGGGGGAGGGAGGACTGGGGGTGAGAGTCACGTACAATCCGTCGCTGCAGGATCACCTCTCAATTCCTTGAGTTTCAAAATGTCCGCCGAGACTGTCGTGAGAGTGATGCATGGGTCAGGTCCACGTAAGCGTTTCATTCCACAGGTTGGGGAAGAGAAGGCGTACAATCGAGTACTTCGTCGGCGAGACGTGCGTGTAAATTGATGTTTTGGAAAAAGGGAACAGAGTAGCGGGCCGTGGAGCCGACGGGGGGGGAAAGGACCCGGTGAGAGGTGGCGCGTGCGAGACCGCGCGTGACGAATTCAAGGGCTGTTGAGTTACGGGGTAAAATGCATATTCGAAACGGGGCTGAGGCAACGGCACTTGCCCTTTCCGATGTTGACGACAAAGGTTCCGGGAATGGGGGGTGCGTCGATCCATTCACCGGAAAGGTTCTGCACCTGGAGACCGGGGTGGGGAGAAGCTTGGAGGAGCTGTAACGCGGATCAGGTTTGGACGACAAATTGGATATGTTGCAGAGAGCGCTTACGAATGTGAGGAAGCCAGCGTCGTAGTGAGGACCGACGCCTTGATCGGTGAGCGAGCCATCGTTGGCTGGGTACTTGACGACCTAGTAGGAAAGTGCGTCTCGGCATCGGGCGCGGTGGAATCTCTGGTGCTCATCTTGATCTTACCTTTCCTCGGTGTTGCATCAGCTCATCGGCATCGTAGAATTTGCTGAGCGCATCCGCCGGAAGACCGAACGATTCCGCGAGCAAATTGATGAAACTATAGCTGAGTTGCTGCACGTGAGCAAGATAAGTTTCCATGGTATTTCGGAATCCCGGTATAAGTTCCTCGTCGGGCCACTAGAACCGAATCCATCGTCAACTCGCACCGTCGGCCTGACAAGGCGATCACGCACCTGGCAAGGCCCCCAGAGATGCAGGTATTCCGGAGCGCCGGGTCTCCACTGGGTTTCGTGAGGGGTCGCAAAATCAAACTGTTCCCTATAATCGGTCTTTCCTTTCGTGAACTCGGCGCCAAGCTTTGAATATCCCAAAAAATGAGGCGAGTTTGCCATGAAGATCTTGTTCTTTGCCTCTTGTGGGAGATCGAAGAGACGTGGGATGTACCCGATAAGATCGTCCACGACTTGCTGCGGTACGGTGTGGTTCTTCAAGTAGAGAAAGCCGACGTTGATGAGCGCATGCCTGAGCTGGTCGATGAACTCGGGCTTGTGGGCCTGGTCATTGGTGAGGGCAAAATCGAGGATCGGGATGCTGGAGAAGTTGGCAGCCATAGCTGAGAATGTCAGGCAAGTATTCAGCGTGTTCAAGAGGGAGATGGAACCAGAGAAGATGTGCTCAGTCAGCTCAGTCAGGGATCATGATGACATGATCCGTCACGGTGAGTCAGGTATCGCGCTATTCTCAGGAACATCATCCCCCTATCGCAGTTCGTTCCCAGCATACATGGTGGCATTTATTACAGCCTTTGGCCCTTCGCGCATGGCTGAACGCCGTGCATCAGCAGAGTAGTAGTAAAAATAAGATAAAGACGACTTAACTGATGCTGATCTTGACGATTCTTTTCCTACCATGACTTGAAGAGAGTGACGCCGTCGGCCCGACACGGGCCACATTTCGGGCCGAGGTTGTGCTTTTTTATCCCTATCTCAGGCTGAACTGTCGTCAAGAGGTTCGCGCTAGAACTGTTAGCTCGCGCTCCCACAACCACGAAATATCGTCAACATCAGCGTAGTATGTAGTCTGAATCCCATTTATCGTGTATTCCAGCCTCTAAGCGTCTAGCGTCGGGAGGACAGTATTCAGAGTACTAGTCATGAAACTGAACATCATATTCACTACCGGCAACTAGCCAGGACAATATAGCATCGAGAAATGAATTCTAGGGAATATTACAATGAATAGTGAAAAACGAACGGACGAGCGTTTGAACCTCGGTGACCCAAAATATGTATGTGACGTTCCGTAGCATATAATTTACACCCGGTCCCCAAGGCTGTGATGGCGGAAACCTGTGTTCCGCAACAGCAGGAACCAACAGAGTGCCGCCAAGTGACAGATGGAAGTTGAACAATACAATAAATCGCACGCCCGGATCTATTCGTGCTCCAATCTGACGCGAATTTTGGCTTGGCGTCTGCGCCTTTCCACGATGAGGTAGCTCACTGTTCGGTGACCGCCGATGAATCAGTACTAGTCCATCCATCCCAGGAGATATACTCACCGATGATTTTCTCGAGAGCGGTGGTTGCTTCCGGTTTGACTTCGAGCCAAGCACGCTCAGCCATCCGGAAGACAAAGAAATGGCGTTTGAATGGGTGGTATTCCGCAATCGGAACCTTTTCCTCATCATCGGCTTTCACAAGCTGGAGCTTGAGAAATCAGTCCATGTTTCTGCAGCAGACAAGTGCGATACAAACCTGTAAGCAACGCTTGTGCGTCTTCCAGCGGTACATTAGGCCCTCCTCGCCTGTGGTAAACATGCCACCCCTATGTCAATGTTAGATTTCGTACTCCACAAGGAACCAAACATTGTACGCACACGCCACCGGATCCGTCGCACTTGACAAAGTCCGAAGCCCGCATCCACTCGCCCTCTGCATCAGGCGTATTGAACCGGACCTTGACCTCCTTTTTCGGGAAGGACTCGATTTCGGCGACGCAAGTCACGACACGGTTTTCATAGTCGTATTTATTTACTTTGGTGAGGTGAGGGTGCCAGAACCGGGTCACAACCTCATAGTAGAACTTGTCGTTGTCCAAGGCAAAGGTTGTATTGCGTACGCTGTTGGTGGCAAAGGTGAGCTTGTGGGGAGGATCGACCTTCTTTGGGGGCGGCATGGCAAACTGGTGGTGCTTGCTAAGTAGGAGAGCAGGTGGTTATCAGAGGAGGGGAATCGCGCAATTAAATGGTCGAGACACGGCCACGAGTAATAAACTAATGAGAAGTGGGAATGGCCGCCGGAGTTTGGCCGCCACTGTGACCTTGTTGCGCAATTTTTATCGAGGGTCGCAGAAAATGGAAAGAGGCAGAGAGCACTGGGAGATGCTCGGGAGATAATAGAGATGTGGCAGTGAGAGTTCCGCACCGGTAGTATCGACGCAAAGCGGCTCCGTTATGATGATACGTTTAGCCGGCGATGATTTCGGAGGGACCAGCAAATGGGACAAGGACTTATTGACAGCATGTTCCCATGCACACCTACACACGTGCACGATAGGGAGTGAGAATGAGAGCAAGCACTGTTTTGCTGCGAAACACACTCGTGGCCATGGGAAGTGCACCGGACTCGGAGGAACGAGTGCACGCAGCGCCCTGAGGGCGGTACCTCGTCAACTCGGTCGCACGCAGCCTGCACGAAAATACAGATAGTGACCACAGATGCGGGTAAAGTGCTCACTGATCGATTGATGAGTCGGTTCACTCCGTAAGGAAGCAGATTGCCGCGAATGGCCACTTGCACTGAGGCTGTTGTTGTTACTACACTTGGGACTGACCACAGCTGTCATATTTTTGTATATCTGCATTTCGCATGTTGACCAGCGTTTCGTTCGGCTCCAGTTCCAGACCAGCGCCGAGCGCACCGAGTTCACCCACGTCTGCCGTTTTTGTAGCTCTGGACGACGAACTGCGTGATGCTCGCCGCGTCCTTTCCCAAGGCCAAGAAGAAGATCTTCGATATGCGCTCGACCGCGTCCTCAACAAAGTGGAAGAGCTCGTGAGCCACGTCCAACTTTATTAACTACCCCGACAACCTCTCAATCGAACCCCGATCTGTCCCTCTTCGTAGTCCTCCCTTCTTAAGACGGCAATCAAGACCCAGACGGAACTAGAGACACAGCTGAATCTTGCAAAGTCGAATCTTCAGCTTGTTATATCCAACAATGAGATGCTCGAAGAAGCTCTGAAGAGGGAGACCCCATGCAGTGCAAGGGATGTGGGTTGGCGTCGCTGGAGTGCGCGCGAGGTTCAGATTCACAATAGAGAAAAGACATCTGAAGACCGCCCTCGAAGCCTAGATTATGGACCCTTGAATGGATCAGGAACACCTGCAGTTCCGTCTAGTGCAGCCGTAGTGCTTGTTAATGGTGTCAAACCACCGGCAACCCCTCAACCGACAACCCCGATGACGAGCCAGGAAAGCAGTTTCTTTAGATTTCGGTTCAGTGGCGGTGGGTCAGATACAAATACATTAATTCGAGCTATCGCTTATCCGCGGACAGTTACTCGATCACCCTCTCTTTCCCCTCATCCTTCACATCTCACTTCACCCTCTCTTCCATCATTGGTACCAAACGCACGGGAAAAGGAGATCGAAGAGTTACAAGAACAACTCGAGCGTGAACGTCAGGCTCACAAAGCTGCAAATGCGGCCAAGGATGCACTGGAGGCGGAGCTTGAGTCACTGTCACAAGCATTGTTTGAAGAGGTAAATGCTGCTTCTCTGATAAACTGCGTTCGCCTGAACACCCCACAGGCGAACAAGATGGTTGCTACCGAGCGCATGAGAAGAGCTGAGACTGAAGAAGAGCTGAACCAAACGCGCTTGGAGAAAGATGCACTACATCAGGCACTCAAACTGGTCGAAGGCGAGAACGGACAATTACGCAGTGCAAATTCCTCGGAGTCTGACTCCACTACCGTGGGTCAAATCGATCAGTCAAAGACGCCGTCCCAGTTGTCTGTAGCTTTGCCTTTGCATTCGAGTACAGAGTCGCTGTCGCCTCAGCCATCGTCTAGACCACCGACTGGCAAACTTACTCCTCCAATCGCACCTCCGTATGAGGTACCCGGCCGCCTTGCCGACTTTGTGCTTAAGCCTGCACCCAAACCATCGCTAGCTGGACAGCATCGGAGAATCGCGTCAATGGAAAAATTGGGTATTACTGATTTGTCCGTGAGTTCCCTCAAAGAGTCACTGCCAGTAATTTCGGCTTCGCCTTCTGTTCCATTGATGCCCGACGAGCCATCGCCATGGGCAGACAGTGTGGTCTCATAGCGACTGTTTCTTGTTTCCTCTCATGGGTTATGCGAGCTATCTTTCAACTGATATACATATCCACACGCCGTCTGACAATTAGTAGATACTGGTAATGTAGTACGGTTAGGTTATAGGGACATTTATAGACTTGACTCACATCCACTAGTAGCTGCGATGGCAGTTGTTTGGCAGCAGACTCCGACTCGAATGTCAATCATGTTCGTAGGATTCGAGCTTTATACCTGACCTCTGCGGTACCATGTCAGCTGTTCGATCGGGCACACAGCGACGTCCAGCTGCACCTCCAACCCCGACACTGCAACCAAAATCCCAAATCTCCCTTGAGGAATGGGAAGCTAAAGCACCCTTGACCGACCTCGCTCTCAAGAGCGTCGCTGTGATCAAAGCAGCAAGCGAAAACTCACCCCTTCCTCTGAAAGTGAGTACCAGGTCGATTGTCGCCATGTGAGAGAAATTATCTCAGATTCGGAAAGGTCGCCATCGAGGACGATGCCTCCCACCCTCCGACTCCCAGCTTACGCGCGACGACCAAACTCGGATCAGGTTCTCGACCTTCCACTCCCGTTCCTGCATTCACGCGTTCATTGCCTTCGCATGCTCTGGATCCCAAGGTGCCCATACAAACGCCTCAGCAATTCTATGACTGGTTCGCACAAGTCGATCGTTCCGTTGCACACAGTCAAGAAGCACATTTCAGGGCGCATGTGGCCATGGTAGCGGAACACTTGGGAACAGCAGACATGTTGCTTGAACGGCTTGATGAGGTGGAGAAGGAGGTGGATAGCATGCTTGAAGGATGGAGGAGCGTCGAGGAGGGTGGGAGGAGCTTGAAGGATGCTTGTGAACGGCTTCTCGAAGACAGGGTCAGTTGCTGCGTGTTCTCCGCGTCGCTTGTTCACTGATGTACTTTGTGACTTGTCTCAGGACAAGTTGCTTGAACTCACAGACGAGATCGACACTAGACTGGAGTATTTCCAGGAGCTCGAACATGCGACTCGGATGCTTAATCACCCTGGGGAATCACTTGTCCTACAAACTGATTTCTTGTACATGGTTGAACGTGTCGATATATGCATCGAATACTTGAAGGCTCATGTGCGTTCTTCCACTAGTCGCCATCACATCAAAACGCCAGTACTAAGGATGACATATCTAGCGATATTACAAGGAAGCGGAGGTTTACCTGCTACGCTTCCAGCAATGCATGACCCGCGCCATGACACTCATCAAGATGTTTTTTGTTGGCTCCCTCAGAGCTCTCACAGCGGACGTATCCAAGCGTTTGTCTGAGAAGGTACCCCAGTCGCTCTCTGCCTTGAACACACTCCAGTTAACCCCAACAATAGGATGTATCTACTATAGCGCAGATGCATCTACTCTACACCAGATTTCGGAGTGTTACACCTCAACTGGCACCTCTTCTCAACGAACTCGAGCGGAGGGCAGCTGCGCATCCAGAGGAACTCTTCGCTCTCTTGTCTGAATGCCATTCAGCCTACTTCAGTGCACGCAAGACCCTCTTGATCGGACGTTTGATGGAAGAAATACGAGGGCTGGATCCAACACACACCGAGCTCGTCGAACTTGTAAAGATTCATTCACCATCTAAAGATACCTTTGTTTACTTCTGCTTTATAGACAAACGCGGGATGCGCATATTTGAAACAGCTTTGTACGGACGAGTTCAATCTCTTCCGCGAGTTCTTCGATTCTGGTGAGGACCAACTATAGTGAGTCGTATCGTTTACTACTACTCGTATTTCCCTTGACTCAAAACTGGCATCTGTAGCCCTTACCTAGAAACCCTGTGTGATTATCTCTACGATGATCTGCGGCCTCGTATTCTTCATGAGACTCGACTCACTACGCTCTGCGAAGTTTGTACTGTGCTTCAAGCCTTGATGGTTCTCGACGTCGTTGAGCTCCCTGACGAGCCACCTGACGAACTTAGCGTGGACCTCGATCGTCCAAAGCCAAGAGGCCTCGGGAGACTTCACATCAGCCACTTACTGCAAATGGTTCTTCAAGACGCTCAGACAAGACTGTTCTTCAAGGCTCAGAGCTTGATTCAGGCTGAGATCAGGTACTATGTCCCAAAGCCAGAAGATCTGGCATACCCAGATCTACTCGTAGGTTTGTTTCGACATTCCTTGTTTCCGTGGATTACAGAACCTCATGAACTACTGTAGCCTTAAGAAAACCCACTTCTCAGTTTGACATCAAGGAGAAGGAGAGTGTCAGCCGGTTGTTCCAACTCTCCTCCTTGGACAAGCAGGAGACGTGGTATCCAACCTTGCAAAAAACTGTTTGGGTGCTATCCCAACTGCACGATTTCGTCAAGGTAATATTTTAGCACACTCTCCAATTGCCGTGGTTCACGTATATTGCCAGCCTGCAATATTTGAAGACATTGCTCAGGAAGCCGTAAGCCTGTGTCGACAGTCGCTCGTATCGTCGAGTACCATCATAGCACAACGCAACGCTCCTGCAAGCGCACTCGACGGGGAACTCTTCCTCGTTCGACATCTCCTGATCCTGAAGGAAGTTACGAACAACCTGGACTTGGCTGGGAGAGATACCCAACGACAGACAGGCCAGGGTGACGTGACAGGTAATCATTTGCTTGGCTACATCTCGAAGGCTTACTGACGTTCGACACGAATAAGATGCGTTGGCTTCCATTTTCAACAAGACGACTGCGTTGCTTCCTGACGCACTCTTTGCGTCCCTTGGCATGCCACGTGGATACGAGAGCATGATGGATGCCAGACATGTAAGTTACTGCTGACTCCATGCGGAAGCTCTACCGTATGCCCATTTCCCATTCTTCAGGAAATCGACCAAGACCTCAAACGCGCCTGTCAAAACCTCATTTCGCTCGGCGCCAAGGCCCCGTGCGAACCTTTGCAAGAATGGGTCGACCGTGTGCGGGCCTTCAACACCTCCCGTACGGTTACCCCGTCGACAAATCCAACGGCACCGGTTCCATTGCTTACCGAACAAGACTGGGCACGTCAAACCGCGGCTGAAGAGTTGCATGCCAAGTTTGTTGAATCATGCGAACGTGATCTCAAGGCGGCGGTGACGAAGCTCCGACTATACCTAGAGGATAATCGGACGGTGTCAGTGTTGCTCATGCACGTGAAGGAAGCGGTCGTGGATGGGTATATGGGGTATAGGGACGTCGTGTGGAGGATGTACGCGGGAGCTTTGGAAGGGGTTGTGTACTCGGAGGAGAGCTTGAAGGAACGATTGCGTGTTATTTGTGATGAATGACAACTTTCGTGTAGTTTGATGGTATTGACAGTTATGCGTCGCGGTGATGACATGTCAGACTTGCCGCAGCTGTAGTTTCTCTCGGGTACGTGCGAGCTCACCTTACATATCTAGTACAGTACCGTAAAGAAGGAACGCCAGTACAATGTATCTGTATGCCTGCCATGGCAGGGGAGGATATGCTCATGATTTATCATGCGGTCCACCAGTCCCCTGATTTATCAACCTCCAGCGTGGTCGGCGGCCGTAAACTGACCAGGGGAGAGGTTAACAAAATGTTACCTCCAAAAGGAATACACGTCGTCGTACATATCGCGGGTTTTAACTACGATAGCCGTCAACGCAGAGTTGTCCTAGAGCACCCCCTCGCTAGTGCCCTTGTTGAAAAAGATAGCACCGCTATCCGTCAGTCGATATTGTAGCGCAGCGGAACGGGTGATCAGAGGATACGAAGATTTGCTCTCCACTGGACCCAGGTGTAGACATAGCTACATGAGGAATGTTAGACTTCGTTCGATCAGATCAGGGTGTGAACTGTCCCAACTAACCTCGCCGCTAACAGCACCGCTGCGTCCGCTTGATAGAGGTCTTACCTCTACATGGTAGGAGCAGAGTTGCAAAAGATGTCCGAAAAGAGGGTCAGGCTCTGATCGATTGAGGACGTGATGCCGTATTAAGAAAGTTGCGGCCTCCTAACATGCCCGCGTCTCTTATTTAGCATGTCTCGGACGATGGAACATGCCTACTTTCAGGCACAATGCTCGAAGCGCACGACAAAACCGCGATAATTCCAGAACGGAATATCCAAGCCACTCAAGGGCTGCAATGTCGTCCAAGATGACGAGACTTTTCCCATCGTCATCCTGTCTACTACGTAACTCCGTGGAAACGAGGTCGAAAATGCGCTTCAATCTTGAGTCTCTAGAACTCGTATCGGGTACTTCAGACTCTTCCGACTCCTCGATGTGCGAATACACGTCAATGAACTTGAATCTCGCGTTTTGCGAGATGTTCAAGCTCTTGATGGTGTCCTCAGTAACTCACAAAGCGGATGCTACTCTGTACGCACCGACTTGGACGCCACCGATTTTATGCGTTCAATGTCTTCCGAGACGGA
>QGOI01004917.1:0-14204 GCA_003313885.1 Boletus sp. MG55
GTAACGAAGGCTCGACCCGCAAAGGCTGCCTCCACGAAGGCAACCACTGCCAGGTCCTCTGCTGCTAAGAAGGTTGCAACGAAACCAAAGACTGTCACTGCTGCCAAAGCCTCAGCTCCTAAGAGGGTTGCCGAAAAGAAATTAGAGGTTGCCAAAGTCTCGAAGGCCGCTGCACTCAAGGCTGCTGCTGCTAAAGCTCCAAAGAAGGTTCTTGCAGGTAAGAAGGCTGCGCCCACCAAGAAGGCGACCGTTCCCTCGAAGCGAGGGGCTGCTAAGAAGGTTAGTAACATTGTTTTGTTTATCTCAAACATCGATACGACGTTCCATAGGCTGTCACTGGCACGAGTGCTCCCGCCAAGGCCAAGGCTGCTGCTAAGAAGGCACCAACAAGCAAGAAAGTCCCCGCCAGCAAGAAAGTCCCATCAAAGAGGTCCTCTGCCAAAACCTCGACATAAATGTGAGAATAGGTGAAGGTGAAGCTCTCGCCTCACCATAACGCTACATAGTTTTTCACTAACGTGCGATGAAATCTCTGGTCAAAGAATTCAACAAAGAGTCTTCTGTCGGTTACCTAGTCCCCCTTCCTTTAGGTTTGCATTTCAATGTAGTACGCCCGCGATCCCTCGATATGCTTGTCCTCGCGCCTCTGTCTCCTCCATCTTTATTATTCTCTGCGTTTTATTTGGTATCTCTCCTGTATTGTTCTTTTATTATACAAGCAAGGTCCTGCCGCGCACTGGAAAATACGGTTCAGTCATCGTCGCTCTAGATCGATCTACTTGAGTGAAGGACTTGCGGTGATGTTTGCCCGACTGGAAGAAATCTACAGAAAGTAGGATCAAGCCAGTATGACATAATTTTATGCCACATAGGGCAATAATGGTTGAAGGGGGAGAGGGACACGTCGTGGGCCATGTACAGGAGAGTCCCTGTGGACGCGACTTCCGGTGGATATACAGTATTTCAATGCTGCGTACATGATGGGGGTGCATGACGTGGAACTCGTTCGGCTGTCAGATAAGACATTGACCCATATCCTCCCATATCGCTAGGGGCTTGACCCTTGCGGGGAAGAACGGCTGAAGTGGTGACAACTGAGACTCGGACCGATTTACATAAATTGCCGAGCACGACGATAGTAGTGCTAGGAAGTTACCGGTTGGGTTGCCGATCATTCTCGCCGCCACGACGAAGGTGGTTCCTTTCAAGCGCCAAGTGCCACTCTTGTAGCCAGCTCCCCGTTCGCGGAAGAAGAGCAAACGCGACGGTTTCATGTCAGCACAACCACCGTACGAGCATCGTCACCGCCCCTCTAGTAGCTCTCGTGCTGCCTACCCCGTCTTCCTCCCTCTGCACGAAACACTCTGGCTCCAGACCAAATGGATCCTCAGAGGCTTGTTCGACGCATTCAGATGGGACATCGTCATAAGGACAACATCAAGGTACACTGTCTCCTCTCCTCTCGTGTATCTCGCCATCCCACTCTCTATGCAGCGACCGCGAAATCCGGTCCAACATGCTCAAGTCTTTTCTTCTTAACTTGCTTTCCTTGACCTCAATCTATACCTTTGATTTGATACTCCAACCGCTCGTCCACGATCACCCAAGCTGGTTGCACAGGAACGTGGGCTGGTTTTACAGAATACTGTGGCTACTCCCGGTCGTTGGCATCTCTTTCTATCTCAATGTCAGCACCAGGTTCCCGCATTCCTCTCGTGATAAGTTGCTCTGACGTGGCACCCTGTCCGTACTTGCAGAGTTCATGGTGCAACATCATTGCCAAACGCACGTTTCTCTTGCAGCATGGCAACCGCGCACCACCACAGCAACCTGTGACTTACACGGGAATGTTGACCATGCTAGCGACGTCGGCGTATCGAGCAGTCATGGTTCTCACATCAGTGATCGTGTCTTTCGCTCTCGGCGCAATTCCGTACGGGGGTCCGTTGATAAGCTTTGCTTTCATGTGTTGGGTCGATGCGTGAGTCCCACGTTGACCTTCGCTTCGCCGGAACATGCAACATTGATCACTTGCCCGTCTAGGTATTACTGTTTCGAGTGAGCTGCGCTGGCGTATCAGACCCGAAAATGGCAGATTCATTGACGTATTTGGTATATAGGTTCATCTGGGTCGCCCGCGGCCTCCCTCTTTCGGGTAGGGTGAGATATCTCGAAGAACGCTGGCCATATTTTTTCGCGTTCGGAGTTCCTTCCGCGGCTATCTGCACGTGGGGAAGTGGCCTCGCAAATGCCGCCCTCTTTGCGCTGTTATTCCCTGCGGTGCGTACCACGCCAAGCATCGTTGGGGTGCGTGACAGAGCTGAGTTTGTTTCCATTACAGTATATTATCATGGCTATGCACGCCCAGCCCGTTCCCCAGGATCCGTTCAACCCGCAGTTTTCTTCCAAGAACGATGCAGTGCGGTATCCCTCGCCACTCGTCCCTATTCGGCTCCCCATATTTGCCGCGGTCATATGGCTGAACGACTTGATTGTTCAGATCCTCAGTGTCGGGGGAAGCGCTGGGGAATCCCGTCACAATAGAGTGCCTAGCAATTCATCCGAGAGGGCTGAAGAGGGTACAGGAATCAAGCCCCATAGAATTCAGCCTGGGACGAGCAAACCACGTCAACAGGTCCTCCATCCGGGTCGGCCCGTCGAGAGAAAGACTGTTCGGAATTCGGATCGACGGAAGCGGGATTAGTGAATCATCGACAGACCTATAATCTCAAGCAAGATCTCAAGTAAACATCTTGGCTTAATTCTTCATGCGGATCTTTGAACTCTGGATATACCCAAATAATCTGCTAGTGAGCATGCAATGTAATGACATTTTCTTAGGACCACTCCGTGAGAGGGATAGCTTGGAGGTACGGATCTTGTGAGTCGCCAGTGAGAGTACAGACTTCACCCAAATCCCGCCCACTCGATGGAATAATACGTTACGGCTTTCTTGTCCTCGTCCCACTCGCACATCAAGTGAGCCTTTTTCGTACCAGTTCCTAGCCGACCATGAGCAACGATTTCCATGGGCCGAAGGGGGGCTGCAGCAGACTCGATAATGGAAGCGACAAAGTGGGAGTGGTATCGCAATGGGTCCCCTGATGATCCGTCGTAGATCCGGTGTAACAGGAACGTCAAAGAATGAAGAAGGGGAAAACATACCAGGATATACCAGATATTCGCCACCAAATTTGATCCCGCCTCCCATGTAATATCCTTGTTCCCATAAATCTCGGAAGATACCGCAGCGAGCGCGTTCGATAGGCGTTTCTGGATAATCCCATATGCCAGCATCGCGTGCGGCTGCAAGAGTGGTGAACGAATGACCGGACGGGGCATACCACTCGAACGCGGATGATGCCCCAGGGACGTGGACCGTATACGATGTGGTCGAATTCCGAGGTACAGTGGCGTCGGGTCGATCTAATCTTGTCGTCCGTGACGACTCGGGATGCGTGCCGGCGGTGTCAGGAACGAGTTCGGTGGTGAGGGACGTCTGGGACGATTCGGGAGGATCAGTTTTACCACGTGCTTTTCTCTCTTCTCGTTCCTTGCGTTTCAGGATGGCTTTCTCGGACATGGCGCGATCTGGATTGAGGGCCTCTCTGGCTTCGTGTTCCTCTGCCAAAGCAAGTTGTTCTTCGACTCCACGGAGCCGCTCGGAGTCCCACTTTTCTAATTCAGCCGCGCTCGGATCGTGGTGGGCGTTCCGGTCGTCTACTAAGCGTGCAAATCCTGTGTGATGAACGAAGAGGGTAAATCAGTCACGATCGGTATCCCGGTAAGCGAGCGGGTCTACCCTTGTCGACGAGGAGAACCACTTCCTCGGGCATCAACAAGAGTGGAACGCCCAAGAACACGTTTTGCTGTGACAGATGGGGAAGAGTTCCGGTCAAGACGCCGCAGATGCGGTGGTGTGATCGCAATGTAGCGATATCTGATCGACGCCATCAGAAGGAAAAAAGGATCGTGAAACGGTTTGCTCTGTCTCACCGTCGGTGTCCCACACGTAAGCTTTCTTATTCGACACGCGCAATGGTATCGGGTTGCTCGAGGCCATTGATATGTGCCAGTGATAGAGACAAATGGGTGTGATGACTGACTGCAGTCAAACTGCAGTTAGTGACTGCCAGTGTGAATCGCCGTGGTAGTACTACCAGCGACCGTGATCTCATCCGGTTTCCGCCCCGATTCAGCGAAATGCCAACCGAGCTCATTGCAAGAATTTCTTCCCTAGCTAGGGACAAGACGTGTCTTGTCATACGACCACCAATCAAAGCGGAGTACTGCACTCTCTCAGTGGTACATACCAATCGAAACCGGACTCGGAAGAAAAGCGTGCTTCCTGGCAGAAAATAGGTTTCCCGCGCCACTAGGATCCTGATCCGAGTTGAAGATAGATCATCTCGGATTATTCCAGACGTATATACCTTCTGTTAATTCGGTTCCCCACTTTTATCAGGTGCCTCCACAGTTTCAGACCGTAAGCGGTCCACTGACATTCGATTTCACTACGGTAGCATCTGACGGTGCTATTTCAAGGATAGACATAGATATGGCATTGGCTCATACACAAGATGTCATCTTGCTCTTTGGAGACTCCCTCACACAGGGAGGGTGGGACAAGTCCGGATTTGCTCAACTGTTGGCGTGTATGTTTACTGCGGTATACACGTCGACCAGTCGCTGAAGACGTCTAGCTACCTATGTTCGCAAGTTCGACGTGATCAATCGAGGTCTCAGCGGGTATCAAACTGACTGGGCCATTCCAGTCTTTGAACAGGTAATTCGTAGACAGAGTGTATGCGATCGTTGCGACACGGACTCTGTTTTATAGATCCTCGCGAAACAGCACAAGCAGCACGACGCACCGAAGGTGCAGTTGCTGACCATTTGGTACGGCGCCAATGATGCTGCGACACCTCCAAGTTCGCAGCATGTCCCACGAAACCGCTACAAGGTCAACTTGGCCCACCTCGTGAATATGGTCAAATCCCCGACGTCGGCGTACTATTACCCCGATACCCGGATCATTTTGATAACACCACCGCCGGTGAACACTTACCAGTGGACCAACGGACGCATTTTTGCGGAGACAGAGTCATATGCCGAGGCTGTGAGGGAAGTTGGGGCGCAGGTGGGTGTGCCTGTGGCGGATGTGTGGACAGAGGTATGGGAAGCCGCCGGGCGCGATGAGCGGGCTTGCGAGCGATTCCTTTCCGACGGCTTGCATTTGAATGCTGCGGGATACCAGGTGAGGTCGAGGAGGTGCGCGCACATCATAGCGGGAGAGACTTAGTGGCGTTACAGATCGTCTTCAACTCGATCATGAGGATCGTCGAAGAGAAATACCCGGAAATTCATCACGAGAAATTGCAGCCAGCGTTCATTCCGTATGTCGATCGTTCACCAGTGACACGTCGTTCGCTAATGGCTCGAAAGGTGGGCTGATGTGAATTTGGAGGACCCCCGATCCTCGTTGGCCAAGAGGCCTGCGATCGTGTAAATCGTATCGTATACTACATATTTCGGTGTGACTTGATTCCGCGCCGAGGTGCTATGACAACGCAAGTACATAAAATGTTTTTTGTTCTCGTACCGGGCCGGGGAGAATTTAAAGCGAATACCCACGTGACAAAGGTCAACTTGAACCAAAGAAAAGCCAAACAAAGGGTCTCTAACCGCCGAGCAAGGGACGGCGTAGTCCTCTTTGATAGTCGAGGACGGTCGTCTTGTTGGAATTTCTGTCTCTGGTGAGCGGCGCACGTCGAGGACATGCGTCAAAGTGCGTCACTCACTCGTTATGGCAAGGGACGGAATCGGGACCCACAATACCACATAGAGGTTTTGCTTGCCTTTTCGGTGCGCGTGTTCGAGTTTCCGTGAGAGCCCCCCTCGCTGTCCACTACATTAATCCGCTGCCAAACTCCCTGCTTTTCTTGCTGACTTCCACTTATCCAGGCGCGGCCTCCTCCGCCAATTCATTCATTACGTCCAAGGTAATCTCTCTCTTTTCCTCACATATCCATTTCGTCAAAGGGGTGCCCTCCTTTCATTATAAGCGAGACACGAGGCCGGTGTCTGTGTTCGACCTGCTTGGGCGGACAATGGTCTTTCAGCCTCTGTTCCACACCTCCACCCCTTTGTCAAGCTTCCCCGGTCACAATACTGATCACCCCCTTGATTTTTCTTCACAGCCTGTTCTGGTCGTGATCAAAGCGCTGTCGGACTATATTTCGGTCGGTATTTATTTCATGCGTGTTCAGCTTCATCCCTTGTCAAGTAACAGTCACTGACTACATCACTTCCTCCGGGTACTGTTTGCGTCGAACTTGACTTAATCGCTATATTGCACGACTCGCAAACGTGTTTAACTTTCTCAACCCATTTCTCGCCTCCATGGCTCGTCTTGCAGAGCGCCATTCGAGCAAGAGGCGCAAGAGGGATCACGAATACTCCTTGGAACCTCGAGTCATGAATTTCTTCTCTACTATCTCATCAGCTTCTTCTCAGTATCTCAGTGCGCCTCTTGCGCCAATTCGTAAACGTAGCCAACATCTCAAACCCCGTGATGACCTCGACGAATTTCTCTCCTCGGACCTCGAACTTTCCTTTGCCTCTACAATGTCTCTCAATTCTCCTTCGCGCGATTACGTGAACATCACTCAAGACGCCATCCAAGACGATGCAATGGATATTTCTCCCATGCCATCTCATGTCGCACGCAAGGAGGCCGTGCAGTTTCACAAGCCTACGACTCGACCCCGCGCTTACACGAGTGGTGCACGCATGTTTGGGCAAGACCTGAGCAACAACAATATTTCGAACGACTCGATGTCAAATTCAAAGACCGATACACAGTCTAGCTTGAAACGCACCCAGCACGCCGCCTTACCTGTCGAGTGGTTTTCTGTCAAACCATTGGAACGCACACAAACATTAGATGAACACCTATTTGCCCCTGTAAGTGACCATCCAGTCTAACCCCTATTACTAGTTAGGCCTTCAACTCACGCATCTTACCAGCCTGCTGAAACCGTTTCTCTTAATTCGGAGGATGCAATGGATGTGGACCCTGCTCCAGTGGCTCACAACGAGGATCTTTTAAGCTCGCCTCTCTTGTCTACTGCCCCAACGATCACTAGATTTAACATACTCCACAGTACCATATCTCTGGAGCAAATGGAGTCGCCCGGCGCTGGCGCTGGTCAGCTAAAGAAGAGAAGCCCTTTATCACCCGAGGCTGTCAGCCGAGTTGAACAAGACGATCTCTCCTCTCCTCCACCTTCGTCGCCGTCCCAGCACAAACTCGACCGCATGGGAAGTGGACCATTACTGTCTCACTTCAACAAACCAGGATTGCAGGGTCTTGGTGTTCCACCAAATGTCAACAAACGTCCCCGTCGTCCCGCCTTTTCTGCTGTGGTACATCCTGCAGAAGGTGCCCGTTCCGCGTATCCTGTAATGGACGCCGAACAATCACCTCCACAAGGTCTCGTTCCTTCCAAGTTATCCCGTCGGGTTGTTTCTGCAATGGTTCCGCCCACTGGTGTTGATATGTCGGATGAATCTTTTGACGGACCCGACATGTCTTCCCCTGCTCAGGCATACTTGAAACGCCAGCAGACCAAGACCATTCGCCGTCGCGATGGGACAGAAGACTTTAGGCCTCTCACTGGCACTACCCCTACAGCGAGCAAGGAGGTTAATGAGAGTCCCTCAGCGAAATTCATGCTTGCGGGCTTCGGCGATAACGAGTCTTCAGGCAAGATTCTCCCATGCCATCGTGTTCGCGAGGATGGTTTGATGAGGATCGCTCCAAAGACTGTGAGTTACTGATTGCGACATGGGAACGCAGCCCTAAACGATTTCCTTGTAGCTGGACGCCCTGCTGGACGGCGCATACAACGTTCAGATCGCCCAATTCTACGTTATTGATTGCCGCTTCGAGTACGAATACAACGGCGGTCATATCCCGGGTGCCGTCAACATCAATACCACAGCTGGAATGGAAGAATTCCTTCTCGCGCAGAACAAACCGAAACCATGTGTCAGCGGTGATACTTCAAGGAAGACAGTTTTGGTCTTACACTGTGAATTCAGTGCTAAAAGAGCTCCAACAATGTAAAGCGTCTTCTCTGTGTTGATCGCAACGTACTGAAACATGCAATAGCGCCAAGCACCTACGCTCTAGGGATCGCGCCATGAACAACCACGTGTACCCGAAGATCCATTACCCAGAGGTGTACATCCTGGAAGGCGGATACTGCTCATACTATAAACATTCTGCGAGCCGCTGCCAGCCCCAGGGTTATGTGACGATGGACGACCCAAGTCATGCTCTCTCTCGTCGCGAAGACTTGGATCAGTTCCGAAAGGCCAAGTTTGGTCGCACGAAGTCGTATGCTTATGGCGATCTGGGTTCCAAAGTTTCCAGCATGACCCAACAGCAGCAACCGCAACCACAGTCCAAACGTAACACCGCTCCTGGTGCATCTCAGTTATTCGCTGCCGCAAATGCTGCTCGTTCTCGTCGTAATGGGCTCTCCACTCTCACAGAAATTGGCAACCTCACTCTCACCGACGACGAAGAGACCGACATTGGCGATAGCCCGTGCCCGCCCCCAACTAAAGGTGTTTCATCGAAGGTGAAAAGGTTGGCTAGAGGACCCATTGGACGGGCCGAGACTTTCGATGCCGCGCGCATGGCAGCGTACTGATCCTGAGCTCACCTGCATCTATCCTGCTTACTACAGCTCCCGATATCCATAAGATGGATGGCTGCCACCTTCCCCCCTTCTTGCTTTCAATTTCTTTGTTAGACGTCCATTGCTGGTCACGCAGGCTATCCACCACCACGTTATCCATTGGAGCTTACTCGATCATTCTTTCGACTACGCATATCGCTACGACTGCTCTCGGGTTCGCAGAGTTACGTGTCCCGCATGGCACGTTTACTCTACACGTTATGCCTCAACGCCATCGGTTCAGTCCTGGCTAAATCTACGAAAGTCCCACACGAACAATTTCGAATCTTCCAAGTGCCACTAGCATTATTCATCTCTATCTGACAACATCATCTTCACACCAATAGCCAATCAATCGACCGCATTCCACGCTCCATTTGTTTGACTATCTCGCAATTAACCGAAAGGTTTCGACGGCAAGTCTCATACCATCTGTCATCACATATGCGCATTGGACGGTTCACTTGCCGCCATTCTGCAACATTTCCTTCATACATCTATTGTTTTCATTTCTTATTTATGGCGTATCTTTGAGACAGTTTAGTTATTTATGTCCATCTACGCCGCGTAAGGATTTCCTGTCCCCATCATCTATTTCTCTTTTTCGCCTCACATGCACATACACTGTTCTCGTTTCCTCCACTCTGATTTCGTTTGTTTCCTTTTCAAATTGCATTGGACTGTGATATCTTCTCGTGATCCTTGGATCCTTTTTGGAACGGTTTCAAGACCGCTAGTGCGTACAGTATGTTTTGCTCGGCGCATTCCTGTTTATTTGTTTCCTTTTCTTGGTTTATCCAAATGGATCGTGATGATGTCTTTTGGTGTGGAACTTTGGGGACGAATAACTGGTTAAAAGAAGGCGTAAGTTTTTCTTTCATGGGCAGTGAATTGGTTCTTTTTGGATACCTCCGTCATCTTTCATGGAGACGAGTCCTGCATACATCGGACGAAGGAGTCGGTGGTGCTCCACGAGTCGAACGACTCGGAGTCTAACGTGGCTGCCTCTGATTTCTAGCAGGTTTCTGAGATTGGCACAGGCTCATAGAACGGCTGTCATTATACCAGCTCACGGAACCGCCCACTTGAGGTATTACCTCTCTCATCATGATAACATGGGTCGTGGAATCCACCCTCGAAGGGGGGATACCAACTTTGGTGGAGGACACTGCGGGAGCTCTGCTACCCATCCGAGTAATCTACTTTGTTTCGAAGCCGTCGCCCCTGGCGTGTTCCTGATGCACGAACACTCCAGGTGGGGGGTCGTCCTACTTCAACCGTCCTGTCACGGTTTGCCGCTAGCAGACAGCAAAAAAAGCCACGATCGCCGAGGGTCGCCGACTCGTTCTCTTACGTGTGACCTTGGGGCTCCACACGCCGACGTTAGCGTGCGTCGGCATGACGCGCACGTTCGCTTCGGTGGTGTGTTCAAATCACGGACCGTCGGGCGGGCAGGAGACGGTTCCCCTCAGAGGAATGTGATTCTTCCGAATCGTGTCCCGTATCTTATTATGAGGCTAGTTCGATTCGATCGTGGTGATTTCGCAAGGACATACTCGAGTTAAACGAGTACAATTCCCTCTTGGAACGCGCACATATCGGAATAACAGTTGGCTCCATACGTTCAATCTGCACTGCGGCGCTATTAGAGAGGAACGACTTGGCCTTTGTAGACTGACATTCGACATTAATCTAACAACCAGACAAACTAGACAAGCAAGTGACAGAGCAATACGAATGGACACGTATGACGGGACAAACAAAGCTCACGGAAGAGCAGCATCCAGATCATGTTGAAGAAACAACGCTTCGGGGAAATACCTCGCTCGCACGGCTCTTCCACCGAAATACCTTCCGTCCATATCTCTTACAGTCTTCCACGCTCCTGACGGCCCGGCAAACAGCACGAATATGCGTACAGCCTCTTCAGGATTTGACGGAGGAGGATAACAAAGATGGACAATAACACGTTCGACGGTGCCGTTCTTTGAGCATTCATCGCCTACGAGGCGTCAGCCAAGGTGAAACATACGACGAATCGGTCAAACGTACCTATTTCGTCGCGCAGATCGCCGTCATCAACGTCTTCAGGGTCCACCATATTCGTGAGTGCGACCACCCGACTGGGTTCCCCAAACCGCTCGCGGTCCTCGCGCGCTTTCGCATCTTCATTATCATTGATGATCCTTCCCATCTTGGAACCGATTGCGGGTTTGCCCTTCGCCTGTGCTGCGCCCTTTTTGTTGCCTTTTCCGCCCTTGGCCTGTGTGATTTGTTCGACCGTGAGAGCATTGACAATGCCCGAACCGTCCGCTCCCAACCCCTGACCCTCTTTGTGACCCCATTTCGCCATGAGACGAGCAGCAAAACCATGAGGATTAGGCCTGTAAATCAGCGTGTTTAAGTTGCCCGAAAACCCTAGGACTTGTTTAAGCTAACCTTTGAGAGAGACCTTCTTCCTCCGAAGGTGGGGGTAGTGCAGGAGAGTTGGTCCCAGAGTCGCCAGACCCAGTGGAACTTGTACCCGCAGCTGCAGCTAGTGCACTCAACTTAGCAGCGATACTGGCAGCTGCTTTTACTTTGTCTTCGAACCCGCTCGGAATTTGTCCCGGAGGAGGGGGAACGTTAGCAGGTGGAGCAAATGGGTTGTATGCTAAACGCGGAGGAGACGGAGGTTCGGCGACACTGGAGGGGATTGGTGGAGGCTGCGAAGGAATGAATGGAGATGCGGTGGGTCGGAGACCCTGGCTCATGACAAGACGACGTTGGTAAGCCTCGTCTCCTGTCTCTGCAAGATCTACTGAGGCTGTTGGTAGTTCAGTCACATCGATGGCAGGTGACGTGTCGACATCTGGATCGTCGGCGGGCTGAGATACCGGCGGGGCTAAAGTCTGAGCAGACTGGCCACCGGGAGCCAAAGCTAAACGTTGTTGATACGCCTCCTCCCCGGACATATTCCGATCTACATGAACTGGTGCAGGGGATGGCGCCATTGGAGGGGCTGCGCCTTGTGCCATCGCCAGGCGTCGCATATATGCATCCTCGCCGGACATATTACGATCCATGGGGGCTGTGGAAGGATCGGTGCTCCCAATGCCACGTGGGCGATCATCATCCGCGCGAGACCAGCGGTCAAACGTAGTCAAATCATCAAATTTCCCTGAAGGATCGTCATAAAAATGATATAACAGTTGTCAGAGATGGTCAACAAACCAGTCTTGCGAGGACGTTCATCTTCACTCCCTGAATCGGTTTGGTCACTGCCTCGGTCTCTGACGTCGCGTGCGCGCTTCCTGTCAGCAGCTCGCTCTGCTGCCCGTTCGATGCGATCACGTTGCTTCCAGACCTTGTATTCGTTGTAATCGTTCGGTTTTAATGGGTCGTACTGTTCCATGGGATCCCAAACGGCAATGGGCTGCACGTTTTTGTTCTAGACACGATTGATTAGACGTGAAGACCGTCTTGCTTCTGTACTCACCTTTCTCCCTTTCTTCCCACCGCCACCGCCGCCACCTGGCCCTTTGCGTTTTTGATGGGCTTTAAAGCCGTTGACGTCCTCATCGAGGACCATCGACGGAGGCTTCACTTTCTTGCCCCAGCCCTCCTTCTTCCGCCACCCGGTGGTGGGTTCGTCCTTGGCGTCCGCTTGGTCGTTCGCAGGCGTGACTAGTTCAGGTGGCGCGAACACGATGGCAGTTGCAGAGATGGTCGCATTCGAGCTGGCGGGAGTGCCCAGTATCGGCGGAGGTGCAGAAGTTGCTGGAACCGACATAGCCTTCGCCCCTGGGGGCAACCTAATGGTGGGCTGTTTCGCCTTTGCTTGGGTCCTACGAACGGGGGCAAAGACGAGCGCGGCGGACCATCCTGAACGGTTGAGGAGCAAGACGGAGGAGTTGGACGGCCGATGGAACAGCGTAAAACGGTCATGATTGCGACACGGTCAATATTTTGGGTGTACATATCAAGGCGCAGGAGAGGAAAAGATACCGGCTGTAGATTTTCCTGCCACCGACCCTAATCCAGGTCCTACTGATGTTGCAGCTCCTTCCTCGACAATGGTGCTTGCTTGCTCATCGGGCGCCTGGGATGGTGCATTGAAAACTTGATCTTGTTCGTTGGATTGGGTTTGGGGGGGTGCTGGCGGGGGGGGAGGAGGAGCAGAAGAGGAAGAAAAGCTGAGTGTTGCGCCCGAGGAGAATTGAATTCCGCCGTACAGTCCTCCCGCTCTGCTCGACATCTCGGAGAGCGTCTGACCTTCCGTGTGAATTTCAGTCACCCTTTTTATAAGTTATCGATTACGTAAACGTGAGCGCTTAGCATACGCCGACTTCTCTTCAACGACTTACTAATAACTTGTGCGAGTTGATATGAGCGTCGTCATCCCCATTCCGACAGCAGGACTGATTATCTGGATTCTGGACACGCTGAACAGCTGTTCCTGAAGGCGGGTGTAAGTGTTACGTTCAACGTGGCCACCAGAGTATGGGCAACTAACTCCCCCGAAAGGTGTTTCATACTTTCTTGGGCTCGCGATCACAATATTCGTCGCTGTATGATCTGTCAACTGACCAGCAGAGATGAGCTCAGATTACAGCAAGCAGTTAACCACACTCACTGAGAAGCCACTCACTTGCACGGTTTTTCTTCACCATCATCCCCTTCTTATTCGCAGGGAATTCTGCTATTTCTCGTTTTTTCTATTCACCACGGAACGTGGTTCATATTTACAGGTCAGGGGTCTACTACATTACTCGGGTCCTGACGAAGACGGGGAACTTTGTGCTACTGGTTGTGTACGAAAGAATCAGGATCTCACCTCCTTCGGCATCTTCAAGAAATTCTCAGAAGTGCCTTCATCCAGCTGTGAGTCGCTCGCAGTGAGTACCTTGTTCGCTAGTTCCCCACAGACCTGATCAAAAATACCTTCAAGCACAGTAAACCGTCCACCGAGTGTGCTGGGCTGGAGCACCGGATTGATCTCAGAGATCCTCATACCGCAGGACTCGCTCTGCGAGACTACATCAGTGCTCAAGTCTGACCCGTAGCATGCCAGCGACAAGCTTTCAGTATGTCGCGACTAAGGTCTACTTTGTTTTCTACTTTGAGGGTAATCCGTTTGCAGGCGGGACTCGCCTTGAAATGTGATTTCACCTTCGTGAACGTCTTTACGTAGCGTCCGCAGCCTGAACATCACCACGACATTCCGATTTAAAAAAAAAGGAAATCTCCCGTTGCATCGAACTCGTTCGAATCTCGATTCTCCAACACGGAGCCACACCTGCTCTCCGCATCGCATGCACAACGACTACTCGAGAAACAGGGTAGTTTTAATAAAAGGGGAGCGTCTAAGTTGCATTCCCTTGTTTATCGTCTCAGCTACGCGGTACGCACAACATGCAAAACTTGGGGATGGACGCCCTCGCAATCAAGATCACTACTAGGGTGCGGCTGTGA